>PVIA01000162.1:0-71494 GCA_004024845.1 Tonatia bakeri
TTTTTTTTTAACTAATTCTTAATATTTATGTGACCTAGGACAAGTGATTCTTTGAGTGTTATTTCAATAAAATCCCTCAGCTTTGGCACTGAGTGGCCATTAATGCTAAATTAATTGCATTTGTTACTGTTATTATAAGATAAAACGTAGGACTGAAAAATTCCTGGCTTCAGCATATATTTTATATAAAAATATTCCAGTTCTCCAAATTTGAGAACTTAACTCTGTAATGAGAAGATAAGCCCCATCGTTTATGTTGGAGATGTTGATAAAATAAATCGAGTTTTAAGCGGAGTGTTGTACAGTTCATGGGGATTAGATCCATCAAAGGCCTCTTGAATTGGAAATAGCCTCCCAAGAAAAGGAATTATTAAATCACTTTGCTGATCTGAGTCATTTTCTTGCTAGAGAGAGCACATCAGCAAGAACGGCATGCAAATGATTGTGACGTTAGAATCTCCACCCAATCTAGTTCTGACAAGTTCTCTTAAGGTTGGCTGGAATCGAGGTGGATTGAAAGCCTTGTTGGCTAAGTACAGAGCACTGTGGGAGAATTTAATCCTTTTATGTAGTACACATACTATTACTTAGAATATATGATAGTACTAAGGTCTTTGACAACATGACTGAAATTATAAAGATATACGTATTAGATGTGCGATACCTTATCCTATCCTCAGAAAAAGCCCCATGATCATTTCCCTCCCACCTTTATTGGCTTTCCATCTCCACTGGCCCCCTGCCCTGATTTGGTCACTTAATGCCTGGAAGTCATAGAGTTAGAATGTAGAAGTTTAGGGAGGGTGTCGTGCTTGGTATGATGAAAAAGGAGTTAGTATCAGTCAGTATCCAAAGATGTTTTAAGAAATGATGATAGGTACTTGTATTATTTGATTAGCTAATGAAACTTCCAATCAACCGAGCTCCCAATGTGTAGGAAAATGACAGGTTCTCTTCGCATCTTAGGGAGAGATGAGAGTTTGACTAGAAAAGGAGGTCCTGCCTTTCCAGTGTGTGTGTCTAAGGAGGGCCCTAGTGGTGTGGACGAGAGTTCAGAAGAAAGTATGTATACGAGGAGAAGTCAAAGGAAGTATCCCCCAAGGTGATTTTCGTTGAAATGGTCTGGGGAAAGGATTGTACTTGCATGTGTCACCCCTGAGAGTTGCGTTTGTGCATGGTAGGAGTCAAGTTTACACTTGTGCTCTCTCTCTGCCTGCCCCCTTAGTCTTCCCAAGGGCTCTGGTCCTTTTCTGCCCTGCACGTATTCTGATCCCCACCAAAGTGATATTTGTATCTGTGACATATGGCTCTGTGCTTCACACTCAAACTCACACTGCCTGTTGGGCACACTCACCTTAATATCCCCTGAGGTGCCTCATCCTGCACCTGTGCGAGACCGAACTTACCATCGTTCCCACATACTGCATTTGAGTACTCAGGGACACCCTGTGAATTTCTTTGTATTAATATCATTGTGATGTGTCTGGTTACTTAGGCTGAAAACCTAGAAATTTTTTTCCCTATTCTTTCTTCTCTTTCACTTCCATATCATATCGGTCACTGTGTATTTCAGTAACATCTGTTATGTTTAAAAAATTTCCCCTCCTTCCCAGTCTACTCTTCATTTGGCTTCTGGACTGTTTCATTAGCTGCTAGTCTGAGCTGGTTTCCTGCCTCACTCTGCTGTAAACCATCCCCAAACTGTTTACATAGCAGCTCATCCAGAATGTAAACTGTGAGAGCCTCTCACTTGGAGTGCTTGAATGACTTCTCATTGCCACAGGATAAGCCCTGGGTCCTTAACATTGTTTCTAAAATTTGTGTGACATAGTTTATACTCTCTTGTCAAGCATCACCTTGCTTCTCTCTCTACCGTACTTTGCTCCTGAACAGCTAAATCACTCGTAATTCTCCCCGTTCCCTTTTGTCTGTCATGCTAGAAACTAAGTATCTGTTCTTTCCCAACTTAATTTTTCTGGATGATCTAGAAAATCACTCCCCATCTTTGAAGACTCAACTCAAGTGTTACCTTCTTTGTTTCTTTTGAACATTCTAATCTCTGTTTGCATATTTGTTTTTTAATTGTACTTATAAGTTACATTGTGTCATATTCTGTTGACAGTTATAAGCCTTTCTTCCTCCTCTAGATCTTTTTTAAAGAAGGTAGGAGCTGTGAGAGTAACTATGAGCCTAACATTGTCATTAACAAAGAGTAGATATTTAAAAAATATGAGTAATGCCCAAATTTGTAGCCCTCAGATAATTTTTAAATATAGAAATAAAAAGAACTTAAAAATGATAGTGGCCTTAGCATGTTGCTTCAGTTGATTTGAAATTGATACCACAAGAAGGTTGAATATGGATCTCTTATTAAAATTAATTAGGAATTTTGCTTAAGTTAGCCATTATCCTTTAAAAAAATGAAAAATACCTAATAACTAAATTTGATCTCTGAGAAAAAGATTTCCAGTAGATGGCATTATAAGACTATTTTTGTTTTTCTTACCATTCCTTTGGTAGAATTAAAATTTGTTTCTTTCTGATTGCTATGGTTAGTAAAAACGATTACGTTTATATAAAATCATCTTATGGACAGATTGAATGGCCAGAAAAGCCTACTTACCGCCTCTCCAGGGCTCCCGAGCCTGTTATTTTCCCTAGCTGGTCAGCCAGCTGCTGCAGTAAACTCACACCCTCCTTCTGCTTCCTCCTTCATTCAAAAATACACTTTCGTAAAACCTATTGTGTCTAGACACTAAGTTAGTGTCTGATGATACAATGGTTAACAGGGCAGATTCGGATTTATTTAACACGACCCTTTCTTTGTTTCACATGGACCTCGAGTGTTAGAACAGGTACGGGTGTGTGTGTGTGTGTATGTACACACACACCAGCTACTGGTTACCAGCTGGGGGCTTAGACTTGGGTCTAGAGCAAGATTTTCAACTCACCAGCTAGCAGTTACCTTAGGCAGGTGCCTCGGTTTTCTCCTCTGTACGAGGGGGAGAGTAGATGCACCTGCCTCACAGGGATGGTTCTGTGAGTGACAGCGTGCGAAGCATTAGAACAGTGCCTGGCGCAGTAAATGCTACCAATGATCACTTTCATTGTGTGTCGTCGCTATCACTGCCATGGTTGCCTTGGCTCCAGGGCCAGCTAGCCAGCGTGACTTGTGTGCACATCAGTGACTTTGGAACGCATACGAGTTGTAAGCCTGCTATCCCTGATCTGCCTGAAGAGCCGAAGTTCTAAACACTTTCGAAAAGCTGAGAAAAAGAAGTATTTAAGTGTGTTTTTATTAATTCTTTAGAGGCGATTTGTTTGGTTTTAATGGGTTCTTGTCATGTTTGTGTTGCTCATACAGTTCGTTAAGCACCAGCATTATGCAGGTTTCCCGTAGAGGCCGGGCCAGCTGGGTTCCTGCCATTAAAGCCGGCAGTTGTGGCCAAGCTTTGTGGGCAGCATTGTTAGCAGCTTGGATGAAGTGCGGCCCTCTCCTTCGGTTGATGGCCTTCTGGGTCAGGTGGAAGACACGGGTGCCCCGGGAGTCTGCTGGACGGTGTTGCGGGACTGAACCTCTCCTTGTCATTGCAGATTCCACTGTGTAAAGTGATTAGATTCAACATAGACTACACGATTCATTTCATCGAAGAGATGATGCCCGAGGTAAGGCAGGTTATTGAACAGCTTTGCTCTTTTGTTTGTTCCACACTTAACATCTTTAAAGCACTGAACTTGGCCAGCTCTGGCTTTTGGCCCTAGGATTACCCCTAAAGTATGGTGTTCACTGTTGAAAGGGCCAGTGAGACACACAGGGTTAACATCCGGGACATTTTTCAACTTTGGAGCCTTGTTTTGCGTCTGCTGATAGTGACTTTGCATTTGTTTCCAGCTCGCTCTGGATAGGGGACGGGTTTTGATTACTGGCAGTTAGCAGAGGAAATGAGAATAGTGAAACCGAATCTGATAGCTGTTGGAATAATCTTATTCATTATCTCCAATGACAAGATCAATGCTCGGTTCATTTTTCTTCCCATATATTTACATATTTTTCCTAATTGTTTTTCATTGCGGATGCTCAGCAGCAGATTTATCTAAATCTCTGCGAGAGGTTTAAAATTCCAAAGCAAGACTAATGTGAATCTCAGGATGATTCATGGCCTGATCTTGAACTTAGTGATGTCAACAAATCACACGGAGAAGCAACAATGAGACAGCAAACAAGCTTGTGCACTTAACCTTGTGTTGGAGTTGGGGTCGATTTCCTGAGCTCCTGGCTCCTCCTGTGAACCTCGTTTAGCGCCGGAGCTCGGTCACGGCAGCCGGGCACCGGGGGGAGGTGATAAGCATGATACACGTGCTCAGCCCGCACCTGTTGCATTCAAAGCAAGTCCCAGTGATTCTACCTGTCTTTCAAAAAGACTTAAAGAGAGAGGGCCTCCCCTTCATTCTCTAGCTTAAAAGGGCTTTTTGCTTCCTTTTGATTTTTAAGGTCATAAGCCTTCCTTTGCTCTCGTAAAGGTTTATGACTCTGGAGTTGTCGTACTCGGGTGATTTATGAGCCTGAGCAAGCAAATAGGAGGAAGAATTATGAGACAGATCTTACTTGCATATATATCATCTGTTAAGCTTGTTTACTGGAGAAATTTTGGTACAAAGTTTTGTAGTTTTTTGTAGCCCATTATTTGCCTTCGTTAAGAATTTGACCTTTTTCGTCCCGAAAGGCCTGTGCCTGTGATTGTCTGTCTCAGTGACTCCCGGTGGGTATGGGGGATGCCAGCTCACAGGGCCGGGTGAGGGGCAGACCTATGAGAGCCTGCGGGCGTGTGTGTGTGTGATTCAAATTAACAAGCAGTCCCCAGGAGACTCTGATTTTATAATTGGGTTGGAAAAATATGACATAAAGAAGACTTTAATTTTTAAATTTTACCTCATTTTCCTTACCTGTTGGGAAAGACTGGGTTCCCATTTTCTTGGGGATCCTTGTGCCACTGTCACCTACTTCATTTGTGTCTCAAGCCAGTGAGCTGTGATTCATAGGATGGCGGGCAGACTTTTTAGGAAACGACCTGGTTTTCGTATAGTTTCCATAGATACTTTTAGAGACACTTGACTGGGGCCAGTTGAACCTTTAGTTCATGTTGAGGCATATATTTGCCGTTCTATAGTAATTTAATTTTGGTTTATTTTTCAGAACTTTTGTGTGAAGGGACTTGAACTATTTTCATTATTCCTATTCCGAGATATTTTGGAATTATATGACTGGAATCTTAAAGGTAAATAATAGGATTTAAAGAAAGCATAATTCTTCTAGAACATTGCACTATGGAGGGGGCAGGGACGTAGTTGAAATTTGTATTATTTTTTTTGAAATACCCAGGGAAAAGCGTGACATGAGTAGGTTCTTAAGGACCTTTTTCCCGCTGCGCACTGTCTCTTAAGTACCTCGCACTAACCGATTGTGCCAGCGGAGCTCCAGGGCCTTTCTTCACATGGTTGACGGTGCCCGTTGCCTCCGATCGCCAGTGCCGGCACCGAGCTGACGTGTGCGGAGATGGTGTCAGTCAGGACGAGTAGTTACCTTGCTCTGTGCATGTCTCATCAGTTCATATTTTAAATCTGAGCTTGCTGTAGTAAACTTCCAAGATAGTAGTTACTAAAGCAGAACTTTGGTTAGCCCTAAAAACACAATTCATGCACTGGGAGCTACATTAACTCAAAACTTGGTGCTTGGATGTTAGATATTAGTTTACTCTTGTGGAGGTGGTTCTGTTCCAGCAGACATTTACTTACTTGTTTTCAAGCAGTATATCGATGAGTGGCTTTTCAAAACAAGTTTTTAATAGTATTTCTCTCTACCCCTCATCCCCAAGTTGTATTTGATTAAAATGGGAAGGAATTAATACGAGCATATTGTATCAGGCAGTAGTTCAGTTATAACAAAAATCTTTATAGTTTTGAATTTCTAAAAATAGTTTTGGCCTGCACACTGTGCAGCACATGTCCTTGGGGCGTCCACCCCCCCCCTTTGGGTCGCCCCTCACTGCTGTCTTCTCCCAATGTTTGCGGCAGCCGCCATGTGACTGATTTACCTGTTAAGAAGAGGAGTGGGTTTTGTAATGCCCCCACTTCTGGTGCTGTGTGCTCCTCGTTATCATGAATCTTAGGGACTAAGTCGCGGTGTTTGTTTTCTAAGGCTGTTTTATTTACTTTCTTCTTTCCCTTTCACTTGTTTGCTTTAGGTCCTTTGTTTGAAGACAGCCCTCCCTGCTGCCCCAGATTTCATTTCATGCCACGTTTTGTGAGATTTCTTCCAGGTAAATCTTCTGGCTTGTCCGTGACCCCTTGAGATAGTGCGCCCGGAAATTAGCCTGCCCTTCCCCTTTCAATCTTTAGGGACCACTTTCCCACCACAGACACCGGTAATTCTCTGCTTCTCAGGTCTGGCATGTAACAATGTAGAATTACGCGCTCTGATTATGCCCCTGCGCAGTTTATGGTAGCCCCAAAGTATGTGAGCAGCAGGAGAGTTGTTTGATACATTTTGAAATTCCCTTGATAAAATATCTTGCAAGTGTTAAAATTAATATGGAAAAATGCATGTAGCTTCAAAATGCATAGAGTTAATTGGAAAACAATGATTATAAAATTTTATGTGCAATGTGACTATAACTATGCTAAAAATTACTCCACTGATTCTTGTATTAAGGTAGTGGTATTGGACTTGTTTTTATAGATTTTTTGACATTTACTTTTATTAATTTTACAGTGATAAAACAAGAAATAATTTTCTCACTACATAAAAAAATAGAAGTAACTATACGACATGTTTTAAGTGATATTTTAACTGTTTCTAAATGTTTTTCAAGAGTGTAACTGTGAGATATGGCATTATATTTAGTGTTTTTAAAATAGTTGGGTTTATAATGAAATCTTGGGTGTCGTTTCATTTGTAAAGTCTTTGCCGCGCTAAGGATTTCACCCCGAGGCTCCTGTTCTGATTCCTCGTTCGCCGCTGTTGCCACTGGTGCCCTTCTGTACCTCCAGCCTCTCGTGCCCTCAGTGGCTTTGCTTTTACTTGGGTCTTCCCTTTTCCCTGCATAGTCGCCTTTGCTTTCTCCCTTCGGTCCTGTCTTCTGACTTCTGTCTCTCAGCTCCAGTGGGCTCGGTGCCGTCTGCTAACCCCCATCCTCTGTGGAAATGTCAGTTCAACCACTCGCTTTTTCTTCTCCCATATGTGGGCCACTCAGAGATGCTGGAGCAAAACTTTGGCTGCTGCGATAAGTCTGTGATCTGTAATTTCGACTGTTGAGCTTTAAGCTCATCTCTGCATATCAGCAGTTTTAGAAATTTCGCAAAGTGCTCATGCTCCCCTCCTCACGCTTGCTGCCCCTTCCCCCTCTGGAGCAGGAAGCCTGCCTCCCCCAGGCCTTAGAACTCACCTTAGAGCCTGTCAGACCCTGGTCCACTCACAGCAGGCTTCTCTGGGGGACCCCTGTCCCACCGACCCCATCCCCACCCTGCTGCTGCTGCTGCTGTCAAAGCCAGCCTCCAGGAGACCACATCCAGGGACACGCTGCAGTGTTAGCCTAGTGTGGTACGGGGCCCCTGACCTGGTCTGCCAGCTGAGCTCTCCGTACTTCCCTGCCTGAGGAAGCTCTGCTTCCTCCTCCGGAAGCACCTAGCTCTGATGCATCCCTTTGTGGCTTTTGTTTCTTGTCCATTCAGTCTGGCTTAGATTTTCCTCAGGGTTTTGCCCTTCTTTCAATCGTCACTCAGTCAGAAAGACTTATTTTTATTTTAGAATAGTGTTACTCACATTTTTAGCATTATTGTTAATGTTTATTTTGTTTGGCAAATGTATTCAAAAGCTTTTCCCCTTTATACATCTGGTTTTATTTTATTGAGAAGTCCTTTTTTCTTTTCAAGTGAATGTATTTTATAATGGAGCTGTAGCAGTGAACTTACTATAAAGTGGCGGCGTTAGAATGAGTTTCTTGAAAAGCCTTTTCTTTCACTATCTATCTGCCTCTAGGAATTTTATGACCAAGCAAATCTACAAGAGAAAGTAGACAGTTTAAGAATCATCATAAAGTAAAATCTTATGTCAGATACTTACTTTGTGGGATTTTTACTCTCGCAAAATGTTTTTCATACTGCGTAGGGGTAACATGTTTTCATTAAAAAAAAGGTCTGTTCATTTACTTTTCAAACACAATATACTTTGAAAATATACATACTAAAGAAACCTTGAAGATTTCATAAGGATACCCGATTGACCAGGCACTGTTATGGAAATGACCATGTTTTCTTCACACAATTGAAGTGGCACCTCTGCCCTTACTTGGGTTGACTTGGTGTGTGTGTGCACATGTATGTGACACACAGTGCACAGGTGTGTAGAGTAAAAAGTGAACACCCTTTCTCGGTGTGTGAAAATGAGTAGGTGCTCTCAGAGGTTTGATTTGTATTTGTTGTGACCTGTATGGGAAGAATTAATGCTTTTGTCTATCAGTGGGCTAATTAATACTCAGTAGGTTACATCACTTGTATTTATAGAGTGGCATCCCCTCTATAAATACACTGCCTCGTTCTTTAAAGCCTAGATAGATCCCATAGTAAGAATGGACATTAACTTTTGATGACTCCTCCAGTGAAGAATATTCTGGAGATCTCCGCTGTTCCCCATTATAAAAATACTTCAGGACTAGTCTTGTGCATCTGTTCTTCGGCATCTATGTCATTGTTTCTCTAAAGCGGAGTCCTCGCCGTGAAATTATTCGTTACAACAATATGCACATTTTAAATTTGGAAAGATACTGGCCCAATTCCCTCCAAAAAGGACATAATTTGTGGTTGTAACCAGCATTTCTAACAGTGCACATTTTCCGTGCATCTGCTAGCACCGAGTCTTGCTCGTCTTCTGTAGGTTCGTCTGATAGGCAGGGGGAAGTTCACAGTCAGCGCCTGCGTCTCACTCGCATTCCCGGGGGAGTGTGCGGCTGGCTGGCGTGAGTTTCAGGCGCTCGTTCCCGGTCCTCCGTCCTCATTCGCTTTTCCGCGACACCAGTTTATCATCTCTGGTGAGAGTCTGTCGGGCATCATGCTTTTTTCAGTTCCCCAGTTCACTCGTTTTCAAGATAGCTGTCTCCGTTGCTTTGTGCAGATGTACTCGAAGTTAAGCTTATGGTTTAAACGAAGTATTGCTCAGTGAAGGTCAGTTTGCTGGAAGTGAAACCATAGAACAACCAGTTTATTGAGATTTTAAGAATTTTTCCATTTTTTCCCTATCCCTGAACCTCCCTTTAGTAGTCAGACAATTGACATGAACTCTCCTGGAGCCAGTTTAAAGTTTGTTTTGGCTGTGGTTGGGACCGGGGCATGGTGTAATTCAAGTTGGGAAGTTGGCATCCGCGGGAAAGCCTGCTCATTGCTTGTGCCGTTGCTGTAGTAGAGCTTTGGAATCCTGAGTCGGTTTTGGGGCAAGTTGTTGGAAGTGGCCCCGTTCTGAAGAAGTAGTTCTTAGTGTGGCTGACAGAGGCCAGGAGGGCGGGAGAGTATCTCAGAATTCCCAGCGAGGCAAGTGTGGCTTGAAGAAAACATTAATTGAGATGGTATCTTAATCTGACTTTATATTTGGAACGTTTAGGAAATGCCTGTTGTTAATACAAGTTTTCAAACATGAAGGTTAGTAAAGGCATCAGAGTACACAGGAGACGTAGTAATAATGCAGTTACTCTGTTATTCTCAGTGTAGGGAAGAGGAAGACATGTTTGCATTTCTTAAAATAGAGTGGTAGACTGCCGAGAAATACTTGTGTAACCAGCCATATTCTTAACACAAATTCCCTAACAAATTGCCCTCCCCGCAAATAACCATATAAATAATCCAGCAATATAAATGGAGAGAACTGGGTCTCTAAGAAACAGTTTATAAAGTCTGTCAGTTCGTTAATGACTGTCCAGATTCATTCCCTGAAACACAAACTCCAGTTCTTCCCGAATAATGAGCCGTTGTCACGGGTCCGGCCCCAGTGCTGGCGCAGCTCCTGCTAACCTTAGCGTGCCTGCTCTGACTTCTCATTTATATCATGTCCTATTTATCTCAGCCAACAAGATCAAAATTGCTTCTTAGCCTGCGGTGACACAGTCCCATAAATCCCCAACATAAACATGTAGCAAAGCAGACAAACCAAAAGAGCCAATTCATTAACATTAGTAAATTCATGGCCGTCTGTGAGCGAGTGGCTCTGTTATTTGTCTGCTTCAGAAAGTCATTCCACAAATATTTATGAGTGTCTTCTCGCGGGGCTGGGTGTGCGGACGCAGGGCTCTGGCAGGACTCTGGTCTTGTCTACTTTTCCTTGTATTTCCACAGGGATTGCACCCATCGTTGAACCAGAGGCAGCGGCTCAGTCCCCTTCCTTAGGCTGTCTGCCCTGGGTTTCTGCTTTTTCACAGTGCTAAATATCTACCTTGTTAGGCTTTAGGTGCTATTTTAAATATTTAGCAGATTTCAACATGGATTTACACTTTCTCCTTCAGCATTACCAACTTTGCACCTGCTGTGCGTGCGTGCGTGTGTGTGTGTGTGTGCGCGCGCGCGTGTTTATTTAAAGTTTTCCAGTTTCTCTGCTGCCGCAGAACCCCTCCCTCGCTGGCAGCTCTGTGCCCAGGCTCCTGGGAATCGTTCCTTTAGGCACTGTTGGCCTTGTGTCTTATCTTGCGAGTATTCTCCTGAATCGGGCAGTATGCTGGGTCTGTAGGCTTACGTGTGTTCTGCTTCTGACAGCTCTTGTTTCTTTAGTCTTTTTGCTTTAAATTCAATGCCCCTACTGTACTTCACTTTTATTGGAAGTTCCACGAAGTCTGCCTTCTGTAACTGCTTTGTGGGGAGAATCTAGTGCTGTTTTTTGTGCACTTGGAGTTGCATCTATTTGCTCTATCCACTGTGTACCACCCAACCTCTCCAAGTAAAACTTCAAAACTTCTTTCTGGTCCTTACAGGAAAACAACCCTCTGCTCCTTCTTATGGTACCCTGGACTCCTGCTGTACCCTTATTGGTCCGAAGTACTCTTTAGGAATCTTACCAAATACGAGATTATGAGCCAAATGCTATTTTACTCTTTCTTTTCTTGGTGGTCCCCAGTCTCAAGGCTCTGTAGGTTTCCCTGCCCTGCTGTTCCGACTGTGCACACGTGCAGTGCAAGTCGACATGCTCCAGCGGCGGTCTCCTCCTCGGGCACCAGGGCCTTGCTGCACCGCAGCGAGTACAGCAGGGTCTGGTGCGTGGACAGTGGAGTTCTCTCATTCACTTGCTTGCCTCAGGCCCCGGGGAGCAGAGATTACTATGGGCCCACGCTGACAAGAGGCATTATGGCAAACAGGCACTAGGGTTTGCCAGGCCCCTTTGCAAAGAGGGGGACCTCGCTGAGGAAGACATGTCACATGGAGGCATATTGAAATGTCTTGAGACAAACTCTGATATATAAGTAGGTCGTCAATCATGGAAGTTTGTTAATCAAAGTGGTTCCTGGGTCTAAGGCAGATGTTTTATGAGGCATAAAAATTTCACTGCTGTAAACAATAATCTGAGTCAGTAGACAGAACAGGTCCTTGTGTGAGTTCATTGTATTTTGCATTTTAGTGACTCTTTGGTTAAGAGAACTCTCTTTGCAGAATGTTTTCTGCAAAGATCCCTCTAGGAATGGTGATTAATTATTATTACTCTACATGCATCATGAGGGCCTAGACCTATGGCTTTGTTTGTGTTTTTTCCCCACGACTGTGATATGAACCACACATAGTGGTCCATAATGTTGGAAACATGCTCTCACCTGAGAATGGACTCCAGAGCTCTTGCTGTGCTCTGTAAAGCTTTGCATGAATGGGCCGTCTTTCTGCCTCCCTCACACTCTCCTCATTTCACTCCATCCACACTGGCCTCTTTGCACTTCCTGGAACATGTGAGTCTCTCTCCACCTGTGGACTTGTGCTCTGAACCCAGACTGTGTTCTCCCGGATTGCTGCGTGGTGGGCTTCTCTGCTGCATTCAGTCTTTGCTCACATGGGTTCTTGTCACAGACCCCTTCCTTGACCACCCCTCACACATAGCTGTGGGCCCTGGCCCACTTCGGTCTCCTTCATGGTCCTCATTGCAGCCTGAGCTGTCACGTAGTTGTGTGTTTTCTTTCTCTCCCTGCAGTATGAGGGGCTATGCCTGTTCAGATAGCCACTGTGTTTCCAGTGTCTAGGAGAGTGCCTGCTACGTAGTAGGGGCTCAGTAAATATTTGCTGAACAAATAAACAAGTATTCAGATTAATGAGTGAATGCATGCCTACATATACAGTAGCTGTGTAGCAGCAATGCCATCTAGATTCAGAGTAGCAGCCAAGATTAAAAAAAACCCCACAAATCAAAAAGAAATCTTGATCTTTACTCTCTTCTTTCTCCCATGTTTGGGCCTCCCCAAGTTCTTTGCCCATAGCAACTTGTATTAAAGTCTTTCACCCTTTTCCATTTTTCGGTACTCCAAATTCCTTGCCTGTCACTAACTCCTCCAGCGCAAATGGGGCACTCTCATTTGTGCCCACCCATCCCCACCATCTTGGTTCCCTCATTTCTTGTGAAGTGTTTGGCCCTCTACTGCTGTTCTGAGCATATGTCGTGACCTGGGGAGGACATTGCCCTCTAAACCTTTAGGGCTGTTGTCTTTCCTCTGGGTGGGCCTAAGCAAAGAAAGGGGATGTGAGGTGGCTGCACGTATTGGTCCAAAGAGGAGGCAGAAGGCTGTGTACCCGAAATTAATGCCTGCATTAAATGAGTCTTTGGTTCATCAAGTACCAGATTAATTGACTTTTTCCAAGGTGCTATAGTTATGTGCTTGGTTGTTTCTGTCTTCAGTACTTCATGGCATGTGCTCTGTAGCCTCAGAGTACTTGGTATTTTCCCATGCACTAACTCCATAACCATCTCCGTGATGTTAGCGCAGGCTCTCCATTTCTATTCATCATGGCAGGTGCAGCACATTGGCACTGAAGATTTAGACCATAACGCAGTAACCGCTTATTGAAAACATCCATACATATCCCCAATGCTTAGAGTTTCCTTAAGACAATAAGATCTCTTCTAAAGAGCTTTCATCTGTTACCCTAGAAAGAATGATAAAATATTTAAGTTTTGTATTTTACAAACTATGGTTCTGCAAGCTGGTGGTTTTAAATTTATTTAGGTAGTCACCTTTTCTTATATTCATACCTCACAAATGGAGCCTTTCATCGCTTATAATGTTGCTCTTACTGTTTTCTAAATGAGATGGTTTATGAGCACTGTTCATCAGTGAAACAAACAGCTTTTGGGTTGTTTGGCACCTGGCTGAACAATGTAAATTCTACATCACCTTCACAGAAATGTCCGGTTTTCCCTGCCGTCTTGTTCTTCCTTACTGGGCAGACTGGCTGTTCCTTGAGCAGCCTTACTTTTCAGTCTCTCTCCCCACTGCCCGCCAGATGGAGGGAAGGAAGTGCTGTCCATGCACCAGACCCTCCTGTACTTGCTGCGGTGCAGCAAGGCCCTGGTGCCCGAGGAGGAGATCGCCAACATGCTGCAGTGGGAGGAGCTGGAGTGGCAGAAGTATGCGGAGGAGTGCAAAGGCATGATCGTCACCAACCCCGGCACGGTACGTCCTGGAGCTCACACCCTCAGAGACGGAGCCCCTCCTTCCAGATTCGAGTGTTTCAGAAAAACAGTAACAACTTTTCAAAGGTTACGTACTTGGTGCTTCTTATCCTTGAGTAATTTTTAAGTATTTAGTAAATACAGAAAATACTGCAATGTAGGCATATTTGGCAGTAAGTCTGTCTTGATAAATTTATTCTGCTCATGATGGAGAACTTTGAAGTTTTTAGGTATGTTCAGGTCTGATTTTTCTTTAGGAGATATGAAAGTAATATGTCTTCACTGTAGAAAATTAGGAAAGTTGAAGAGCAGCCCAAAGAAGGCAATAAAAATGATCCATAATTCCACTCTGCAAAGATGACACTATTCAGTTTTGTGGTATCTTTAGGATAGATATATTTCAAATTGTTTTGGCATCTTACTGTTAAGAATTGTTATATTACATATTAAATAATTAGACCTTTCCCTTCTCATCCTTGTCTAGAAACCACCACAAATATCATTTTCCCATAGTCTTAAATTTCTTTAGGAGTGTAGGGAGAAAAAGGGAAAAGGCCCCTAAGTTATAAAAGTAACTCCTTCTTGTTGGGTGCCCAGGTCGCTTCCAGACCTTTGCCCTGAAAACTATTTCATTGCATTTGTGTATGTGTGTATATGTGTGTATGCTTGTATCTTTGAATATTCGTCTATCTGATTCCTTCCGATGAAGTCCTATAAGTGAAATTAGTAGTGTGAGTATATGCATGTTTTAAGGTTTCTGGTACATGTGGCAAATACCTTCCAGAAGGGCTGTGAAATTTGCTCTCTGACCAGGGGAACATGCAAGTGCCCATTTCTTCATATTGGTTATACTATTTTAACAAAAAAAACTTTGTCAGTTTGATGAGGAAAAATATTACTTAGTTGAGTTTTGTATTTATTTTGGTTTCTAGCAAAAATCGATACTTAAAATGTTTATTGGCCTTTTATGCTTTCTTTTGATAATGGTCTATTAATATCCTTTGTCTAATTTTATTATGTGGTATTTGTCCTTTTGTCCTTTTTCATCCATCTGTTTATTGATCTTTTGCCATAATTATCATATATATTTCCCATTTCTTTTAACTTATTATTTTGTTTTAAAATTAGCTTCTAATGTTGTTTAAATAAAGATACAAAAATTAAGAGAGAATTAAAAGATAACTAGTTTTATCTTATAAAGAAGATGCTGTTTTATAATCAAAATTATTGTTTTCAAAATATGTTATTGTTTCATAAAATAGTTATATATTGGCATCTTACCAGGATAAGGTTTTTCAGAAATGGAGAATTAAAATGTTCCCATGTAAAGAAACAGAATAATCTATTTACACAAAGCTGTTGTTTTAAAAAGGCTGCCAAATTGTTTAATAGCCACGATTCATAAAAATAAAAGCTCTGGACCAACTTTTTGTAGCATGACAATAACATCTGCACCAGCAGAATGTTGCTGTTTGCAAATCCAGCATTCCAGCTCGTGCCGATTATTTTAAACAAATCTTGAAAATGGAAGTGTTTAATAAAAATGTTTTTAAATATAAAACTTATTTAAAACCAAAAGTCCTAGTTTTTACTGTTATATTTGAAGACACATAAGTCATTGTTCAAGTAACTTTAAAAGAAATACACAAGTCATAGCACTATGACTGAATTTAATTTTTCTTCTTTAGACAGTCACATACATTTACATTTCTCCTGTCAGGTTTATAGCTGGGTCAGAAGATGGGTTGAGGTGATGGTAGACATTATCTCTTCATCTTGGTAGGTCTGCTTCAAGTGTCCCATGATTTACAGTGAACACTTTGGGAACACTCTTACCCTGGAGCTTCTTTTCATGGCGTGGTTAAAATTTCCTGAAATCCTAGAATCAGTTGGAGAGCTTTTAAAAATGTAACAGTGCCATGATTATCCCTACCCCATATACTCCAGGGAGGCCCAAGGATCTGTAGTTTAAAAGAAAAAAAATCCCCTGGTGCTTCTCATTCATTCATTGGTTGTTATTGAGCCAATGGCATAGAGCATGTTTACTCCATGACCATGATCATCATTCAACTCATCGCTGAGGGACAGCTCTGTGAGCTGGTACTAGTGAAGTGTGTGGGTTGTATGTGGTGCTTGTCCAGGTGCGGGCTCACAGCATGTCCATACAGGAGGGGTCTGTGATGAATCTGTGGGCCAGTCCGTAAAAAAGCCAGCCAGGAAAGCCCATTGTGGGGTCTTTAAGGCACCGAGAAATTGTGTGTTACTGGCATGTGTAAGTGTACATGTATGGCATAGTGTGTGGCCAGTTTCAAGATAATGAGGAAACCAGGTTAGTCAGGATGGAAGGTTTGTGTCGGAAAGTAATCGGGAATAAATTAAGAAAGGTAAATTTGGATGCCAGGCTTTGGGACATGTCAAAGTTCATTCTTTTTTAAGTGTGTACCTAAAAATATGATTAAAGGAGGAAAGTATCCTGAAAACCCAGTATCATTCAAACATCTTTCATTATTCTGAGAATAAGACAGAGTATGCATGCCGCCACCTTTCATCCTGTGCAGTACTTGCTTTGAAAGATCACCCAATGGCATGAATATTTGGGAATTTATTAAATTTTCAAGCCCTTATGGTCACATTAAGTACTTGATTGCTACAGAACTTAAAAGAATTAATCTCCCTGTCTTGGCAGTTTGCGTCTGCTAGAGAGTACTTTGGTCATTAGTAAGAAGGACTTTTATTCTTCTGCCAGGATGGAATGATAGATATTGTAGGGTGTGGCCAAATTCTAGAACTTACTTCATTCCCTTCCCCAACCTATATACATTTAGAGATGCTATAGATATTTTAAATCACTATTTCCTTGTTGATACAATGGCATGGTGTTTAAAGTCATGCAAACGTGAATAATTCACTAGCATTTTTCAGTTGCGTGTTTCCTCTTTTAAAAAGGAATCCAGCTGCTTTGATGCACAAAATACTGGAAACAATTCTTAGGCCTGGATAATGTGTTGTTACTGTGCATAAGCATTTATACAATTTTATACTAGGTTATCTGTGACTAAGATCTTCTCTAGTTATTAATTTTGAGACTGGGGTCAACTTTTGAAGATACTAGTGAAATTTTGCTTAAATAACTAACATTTAAATGTTCTTTAAAAACTTAAATGTAAGTTGTTTTTAAACTATTCTCGATAAGTTTACATAGACCCATTCATTTTGTCACCTACTTGGATTTATCAGGTGGTAACAGTTGTGGATCCAGTACCCAGGTGGTCCCAGCTGCTGGGCGCTTTCCCGCTTTTAATATTGCAAACCCTGTGCCCCGGACAATCCAGGCCACCAACCAGACTCCAGTTATTGGTCATTGCTGTGCGACAGAGTGAAGCTTATTGGCCTCCGTGAGGATCAGTTCTGTCGCCTTTGGCTCTAAAGCAGCTGAGCCAAAGATCCCACAGTCTCCTAGTAAGAATTTACTCTCTTATTAGGGACTGCCCGGAGTGTCCTTAAGCAAGAAGGTTGCTAAAATGTTCTCTTCATGATTTTACCATCTTTTGACATACTTACGTTTTCAGGATGAAAAGTATTTTACAAATGATTCCTCATATTTTAGTAACTCAAGGAGGAACGCGCTGTTCACTTTTTCCTTTATTAGACTTGGAAAAACCCCATGAGACTCTCTATCAAAATTAAAAATGGCCTACATGGACATAATAAGAGAAGCTTAACCATTTGGCCTTGTATTACCATACCATACCTTCTAATTTAAAGATGTGGAAAGGAAGGAATACATGAGGTACACAGAGAACTAACGGGAAACAGTTCTGGAGAGGCAGATCTGTCTGTGTGTGCGTCCTGGGTAGGAGTGAGCCGTCAGTCTGAAATGTGAATGAAGGCAGAGGAAGCCAGCGCGTCTCTTCTCGTGATGTGGATCCTTCCCCTGTGCCTTCGGAGAGGTTAAGGAAAAGTTATATCTGACTAGGTGTCCTTTTAAGAGTTTAATTTTTTAAAGGTTTCTGTGTGGACTGCAGAAAAGGACAAGATCATTGTTCATTACGCCAAATGGCACAGACTCATTTACAGGGATGACATTATAGTTTTTATATAGTATAACTGCTATGATTAAAGGGTTTAAATGACATTTTCCCTTTGGGGATGAGGCTTTCCTAGAAAAAATCCGATTAATTTCTTTCCTGCTCAGGTTAAAGTCAATACTTAAAGACTTCTTCTGGGAATAAATGGCTCTGATTTTTCTCTATAGAAACCAAGCTCTGTCCGCATTGATCAACTGGATCGTGAACAGTTCAACCCTGATGTGATCACATTTCCAATTATCGTTCACTTTGGGATACGCCCTGCACAGTTGAGTTATGCAGGAGACCCACAGTAAGATATTTCTCGGTGTTTGTCTTAGCCAATTTCACCTTCTACTAACAGCTGAATCAGCAGAGGAATACCCTTGAGTAGATGTTTTCCTTTCTAAAATGTTAATGAGTCATGTTTCCAAATTGCGGTTACCAAATGAAACAAGTTTTGGTAGCTCCTGAAGAATTATTTCCTCTACCTATGTGACTGTAGGAAGTTATTCAATAGATTATCCTTGACAATCATGGTCAACAAGAGTCCCGTATGTTTTTGATCTTTAAGGAGCGTTTCATTTATTTGTCATTATAATGCTTATTATTATTTCTATTTTTCCAGTGCTCTCTAGAGGAAAGTAGCACCATGTGGTTCCTAGCACTGCTGAATTTATGCAGAGTTCTGTTTTTTGGAGCATCTTAATAAGAGCTCAAGATCCCACGCAGAGTGAAGGGTTGTGTTGGAAGGAGGAGCCATGACTTCTGACTTCCAGAGTTGGTGTTTCTTTCCACACTGGGGTTTTTCTAACTGGCACGTTAGTGTCTTTTGGGAGAAGAGGAGGCTGTGTGGGATTGGACATAGCACCATTATCTTCTTCAGGAGTGTTTGAATTTCCTACCTTGTTAAACAAACATCTTCCTGGCTTAACTATTTTTGAAGGATTTGTAGTGGGAGAAAAGGGCATGGGATATTTTCAATTCATAAATACAGTTCTGGCTAATATATTAGAAGAGGCTAAAGGGTTTTGTTCTTTTTCTCCCCGCTTTGGATAAAAGTATGAAGCAGTGGCCCAGGCACTGTGTAAGTACTCCTTTCTTTCCTCCATTCTCTAAGAAATTGTTATCAAAAAGGAAAGACCCGGCTGAGGGCAAGAAAGGAGCCGCTTCAATGACAGAAGCAGTTTCAAGATGACAAAAAAAAAATCCTTTGAAAGTGCCTTCTTGTCAGAAAAATGTTAGTAGAATGTGATTAGGCTCTCGTGGACTCAGAAGGCGGGAATGGGAATTGATGAAGGGCTCCACGTTCTCTCCCTTCCCAGGACGCTTGCGCAGTCTCCTTTAGACCGACCCGGGGTGCCACACACTCAGCTCCCAGTGTGCTTGCGTGTGTCACGGTACATCCATATCGGTGTGCACCATTTGTCTCGTTTCCTCCCCAGGGAAGAGTGGGTGCAGCCATGCAGCTTAGGCATTGACACAGATGGGGTGTTCTTTTGTAGTATTCTCCAGCTAGTGCTTTCAGTATAGGCATTCGGAGACTGACAGTACCCTTATTAAGTAAGGGATCTTTCTCTCAACAAGCATCAGAAAGTACATATTTAAATAAAATGTGTTACTTTCAAAGAGATCAAATGAGAAATGGCACATTTCTATTGGTTTTGTATGTCTCCCTTTGGAATTCTTTCCAGAGAGATTCACCCATATAGTGACACCTCATTTTCAACCCAAATAAGTAATAATCAGCTTAGTAACTAAGTTCAGATGACCCCTGGTCATCCTGACCTTCAACACCCCCAAACCATATTCTTCCTTAGAATGAAGAAAGGCATGCTGCCACTGTGATATTAAAAATAATGTAATTTGTGATCGAACAGGCCTATTAAAACAGCCGGCTTTATTGTGCGTCTGATTTGCCTTCTCTTTGCTGACGATGCCTCTGTCCTTTTCCTTAGGTACCAGAAACTCTGGAAGAGTTATGTGAAGCTTCGCCACCTCCTAGCAAATAGTCCCAAAGTCAAACAGACGGACAAACAGAAGCTAGCACAGAGGGAGGTGGGTGTTAAGCCCTGTTTTTCTGTGGTCAGTGATGATGCACTTCAGGTCTATTTCAAGATTGTTCATGCTTCTAGAGTAAGAGAGAAAATACTTTCAAAATATCGTACTTGACTCCCTCACTTTAGCGTGCTGAGTGATTTTTTATCTTGTTTGTATCTAAGAAACCATTTTTGTTCTCCTAAAAAGGATAGTTTCTTTTCCTTTTCTTTTTGATCATTTCTTAATGGATTGCTATCATTGGGAATAAATATATCTTTTATAGAAATTAAAGTTTAAAACTTAGTGGGTCAGCTTTTTATCATTAATTAGACTGCACATAATACAACTTTGGGTCTTATGCAAATTTCTTGGTCTTAAGGTTGTAAAAGATTTTCTTCCATACATCTGTCAGTTTAGTCAGGTCAACTTATTTTGTAGGGTTTTATGTTCTACATTCCACATTTCTCTGTTAATGGTTAGTATTATCCCTATATTCCAGGATCACTAATGTTTTAGTTATCATTTTAAGAGTAAATGAATTTGGTATCAGAATAGATTTTGTCTCAATGAGGTTTTACTCTGCTTGGTGGTGTAAGAGCAAGGCTTTGAAGCTGGGAAAAATGTTTGTATTCTGGCTTTGTCACTTACTGCGACTTGAGCCAGTTGGCTTCATTACAAAGGAGGGAGGCAGGGCTGAGAGAGACTGACCGCAGTATCCCCCTCTTGGTGCATCCAGGGAAAAACGCTGTCGTGTGGACTTCTGAAATATTCCATTCCACTTGCCTCGTATCTGCGGTTAGGATGGTGGTGGTGACTCCTTTGTTATTACCCATTCCTATAAGATTGTTATTGAATAAGCATACACAGTTAAAAGTATTTTTATGATTATAATTATTTGAAAGACAGTAAAAGGAGACTCAGTTCCTGATTATGTCTCACAGAAGTTTTGGATTATTGTCTCTATTTAATGAAATGTCCCCTGGCCTGTTTTCCATAATGGGCTGGCAAATTTGAAGACAACTTTTAAAATTATGTGGATTGCAGGTTAATTTACTGATTGCCTTCCTTAGATGTAAATGCTTGACATAAGGCTTGATATAATTATAATTTTTACATGCTGATTTCAAAACCCAAACACTGAACATTGTGGGGTTTTATTTTTTTTTTTTTTATCAGTGAAAGGGCATTTTTAATTTAGACTTGCCAGAATGGTAGATTTAGTTTAGATTTTTTCTTATCTAGTTATGCAAGGCTTTGAACATTCTGGCCTTCCTTTTGAGTAAATTATTGTAATTTGGCATGAAGAGGTTCGAGTACCTGAATGTAAGAGTGATAGCGAATGAATCTGGCTTATTTTCTAATGCTTGATGTTTGGCTTAATATTGCTTTACGACCACCAGGCTGCTCATCGTAATGGGTTCTTTTCTAGGAAGCACTCCAGAAAATACGGCAGAAGAACACAATGAGGCGAGAAGTGACGGTGGAGCTGAGCAGCCAGGGTTTCTGGAAGACTGGCATCCGCTCTGATGTCTGTCAGGTAATGATGCTTCTGCGCACAGAGCCATACCTACACCTCTCCTTCAACAGCCTTCTGGCCCTGCCATTTTCCTACTTGCACAGGTTGCTACGGAACACACCATCTTGTAGCTGAATGGGACGCCAAACATAAATTGTTTTGTGTCATTTGGGTTTCGTTTTTGTTGTCAGTTTTGGTATTGTCTTGTTTGGTTCTGTGGGCGTGTGCACCCACGTGCCCAGTGGCAGGGTGCGGGATACGCCCCCTCCCGGCTGCAGCCTGTGTGGAGGCAAAGAGGCGCCCCAGCAGCTCTGCAGGCAGACTCCTGAGGCCGCGTGTGCAGACTCACAGGCTCGAGACTCAAACCCACGCTGCAGGGAACTGAAGACATTAGCGAACAGAGTCAGTGTAAATTTTATATCTGGGCCAAACAGTAGTACTTGTTCATTAGAGGAGGTCTGTAGAGGAACGTGTCAGATGTCCGTGCCCGACTCACTAATAAGAGTTAAGCATTTTTGTTTTCCCTGTGGGTGGAATTTATACCAGATCAGAGATCCCCAAAACCCAGCATATTCTTTGACTCTTCACCTGCTTTTTTGTTGTGATTAGTATTGGTTGCACTTCGTGGGAATTACAGTAAAGGCTGGGGTCAGGTAATGTAATTTGCTGTGTTGAGCATTTTGAAGAATTCTTTCCGGGCTTCCACTTATCTGTTTCGATGGTAGCATGCATTGTAATAAGTTCAGACACTCTTAGGTATTCATTTCATCATAATGAGTTTTTAAGAAAAAAATCGATGTTGGCATTTAATTATTATATTGAACAGTGGGATTTAATCCAATAATTAAAGGTATTGCCGTGTAATTCATTTACCATGTGATGTCCAAAGCTAAATAGTTTTGTTTTAAGATGAACTGCTATTGATGCAGTGCTGCTACATAGTTTGAGAATGATCATCTGCAGTGGTACCCAGCTGCTTCCTCTGAGTCTTCAATTATTTTGCCAGTTGACCAATTTTTTTTTCTCTAAGTACCTTCAGAAGTGAGTATCTTATTCTGCCGATTCTGAGGGCTGCTTGAAGCTGTATCACCCGATTTTCCTGTTTGCGAGTGTTTGTCCGAATCCAACATAACATCATCCTAAGGTAGACACTGTGAGGACAGTGAGCAGAATGGTAAACAGTCTGCTTCAAACCTGGTGACTCAGTGAGAAGCTCAGGTGACGGTTTAAGGAGACCCTGAAGCTGTGGAGCACTGGGAACTGGCCTGGACCTGCGTGGCCTCCTAGTCTGGTGATCTTCTCACTGGAGTTTTTGGTTAACTCTGAAGTTTTGTTTTATGAGAAAACCCTGTGGGGTCCTAATTTGTTTCTTCCACTGAACAGAATTTTTTAAAACACTATTGAGTCCTTTTGTCCCGTTCTCTTGGTAAAACGAGTTGGGTGCTGAGTGAATGCTCTGTTCCACTGCATTTTGTGTCCTGCAGCTGCATCACAGACACCCTAGTGCGGTTCCTCAGCAAGACTCGAAGCAGCTCGAGGACTGGTTGTCTTCTCTGTATTATGCATTTTGAGGTTGATTTTGAGGTTGATAGGCAGAAGCACTCAATCACTTTCTTTGACTAACAGGCCAGAGAAATTGGATCCTGATTAAAACTCACACAAAGGTGAACACTTCTTGATCTGATAATAGTTCCTCCCTCTGTAGGACTTTCATTCTCCCAAGACAACTGTGTCTGTTTAGAAGCCATGCTGACTGTCAACCAGTTCAGTGCCAACAGGAATTTCCAGTTGCCTGTGGTGAAGAAGGAAACTTTATTCAGTGTAAAACAGCTCAACTGCGATGAGGCAGTCCTGGGCCCGGTGGCTCTGGGACCCGGCCCCTCTCCCCTAGCTCTGCTCCGCTCCTCGATGGTGTGCCATGCTCCTTGCCACTCTGCTTGGTGCCGCGCTGGTCTGCTCTGCTGTGCTTTGGGCTACACCGTTCTGTGCCAGTCTGCTCTGGTGTTTCCATTCAGCCAAGGAGACACAGTCTTCACTCTTCTGTGGAAAGGGCAAGTGCGCTGTCAGAGTCGGAGAGTAGCTGGCTTCTGTGGATTCCTGCCCCTGGGCCCTGATTAGTCTGTTCTCATGCAAATGAGGGCTCCAAATCCTTGCAGTTTGTGTGGTCTAAAAGTCACTGTCCTGATTGGCCTAGTTGGTTGGAATTAAATGGGGAAAGCCTCAGTCCTATTGGTGGAAATAGGATTCCAGGAAATCTTTTATAAGGGCTGGCTCAGGTGGCAGAAGCACACTGCAGGCAGGCAGGCAGTTCAGGGCAGACCTCTCCTTGAGTGCAGCTGGTGTTAGAGGCTCCTGTGCAGAAATGGCTGCTAGGCTCCTTTAAAAAAAAAAAAATTGAGCCCACTTAGTCACCAGGATCCTTTCTTAGTAGGTGTCCTCTTTCTCAGGGTTCACATTACATTCTCCAGTCCTCCTAATGGAATTCTTTTTTAAGATTTCAGCAAAATTATCCTCGCATATAAATGACTTGATAAAGAGTGTAAATTGCTGACCGTGAGTTCATAGACTGAATACAGGAATTACTTTACGGTTTTTTTTTTTTTTTTTTAAGTCTGCATATAAATGAATGAAAGTGTGAGGCAGCCAGCTACCTGAGAAGTTGGTAAAAGCAGAAGAGAGAGAAATCTGAGCACAATGGCGGTGATAGGGAGGTGGGGGCGGGGGTGTGGACTGTTAAAGACAACAATGAAACTATCAAGTCCATGTGCTTGGGTGAAATAGTTCCTTATGCACTGAAATCAAATCATCCTGGAGTCATTCTGTAGCCTGCAACCTTAGGTGAACAGATGAAGTATCAGTTTATTTATCTTGACATATTGAATATTACTTTACCATCTGTGAATATTCTGGGAGTTGTGAAAATAAACTGTTACCTACATTGAGCTTAAAACATCAACATATAGAAATGCCACCCTATGAGAGTTGGAGGTGTTACTCAGCAGCTCATTCACCACATGGGAGCAACCCAGTTCAAACTTAAATGCAAAAACCTAAAGTAAGGTGAACATGACTTAGGGGAGAATGGCCAGGGTGAATTCACTTAATTGACTTTTGGCTCAAAGTGAGTATTTTTGCAGTGAATATTTTTATGTTTATTTATTTATAATTTTTTAAAGATCTTATTTATTTATTTTTAGAGAGGGAAGGGAGGGAGAAAGAAACATCAATGTGCGGTTGCTGGGGGCCATGGCCTGCAACCCAGGCACGTGCCCTGACTGGGAATCCGACCTGCGATGCTTTGGTTTGCAGCCCACGCTCAATCCACTGAGCTACGCCAGCCAGGGCTTATTTATATCATTTTAAAATTTAGGTTTATTTATACTCTTCCTTGTTCCAGAAAGGCGGTAATTCTTAAATTTGGGCGTACACACCATGCCTATGCAAACAGTAAGCTCCATGGTGAAAATTACTAAATTTTTTAGTCTCGTCTTTGCCACGTACTTGATTCTCTGATGCTTCTTCTCACTTAGCTCTCTGCTAGGCCGTCCTCTTGTACTCACCCAGTGAACTGGATTCTGCAGCCCCATCTCCAGTTTGGGTCACACTTCCAGTGAATACATGTTGGTAATCTTTGGGTTCTTCCGCACTGAGGGTCCTCAGGAGCCCTGCTACCCTCCCTGTCTTTTCTCTCTCACACACAACAAGACCACATGGGTCTTTGTCCTCACGCACTCTTATTTAGGCATTCATGGGGACGCCTTGTCATCTAGTTTTATGTATATATCATTCATAAGTCTGGTTTGCTACTCTAGTCGCCCTACTTTGATGGGAGAATTTGAATAGATTTAAAACTACACACTGCCATTTCCTCACAGTCTTCCAGGGGAACTTTTTAAAAATGAAAGCAGTTGCCAGGCATGAACTAGAGGAGGACAAAAAGATGCTCAGTGATTGCATGCATTTCAACAGTGCAGAGATTGGTAATATTAAAAACCGAGCTAGCGATTATAACAGTCTTGTAGACAATAGTAAGACTCGGCTGTCTGGGATACAAGATGGACATGGGTCATATTTACCTGGTCCCCATGATGTCGGGAGCAAGTGTAGGGGAAGTGGTGAAGGGACTCAAAGCTGTTTCACGTGAGTAAAGGTTCCAGGAAAAAAGGCTAAGGTTAAGCAAGAGAAGATGTGGGGACCTTGCCATTTTTTAATTTTTAATTTCGTCTCCAGCAGTAGAACTAGATTCCGAGGAATCAGAAGACAGATTTGGGCTTAATGTTATAATAATTTTCTAATAATCAGAGTACTCTAAAGACGGTGTTGTTTTCTTGATGGGTAGTGGTTTGTTTCTCACGAAGGTGTTAAACATAAACAATGAGCCAGTCTGAGTTCATCTCTGGGAAGACAGCTGCGTCGCGCCGTCTCCACGACCCGCACACCTGCAGCTGCAGCGTCAGCTCTCGTGCGCTCCGTGCAGTTCAGATGCCTGCAAAACCGCAGTGTTTGGCCACGCACTTCCATAGTCTTGTCATTTTTTTTTAAATACAGCACTTATAAAAACAAAGTGGACAAACCGCCAATACTTCCAATCATAATGCCGTTTCTATGGAAAGCCCTTGAGATCAAAAATAGTGTCTTCATCTTTCTCTCTGTACAGCTCTTGTAAGCTTTGCACATAGAGGGACTCAATATGTATTTATTGAACTTAATGGGAAAGAAGGACGTTCTCTTGATAGAAATTCTGTTTGGGAGAACTAATCTTTTTAAGTTAATAATAAAGAAACTGATTTCTATAGTTTCAAGCAAACCCATTTGCATGTATTTTTAAACAATGCCAGCTTAAAATACTTTGAGGACTAAAAAGATACAAAGCATATGTCAGTCATCCTGTGGGCTGTGCCCATCCTCCAGCTTCTGATGAACAAGAATGACTCCTTTATTCTCTTGAATTCTAGGGAAACGTTATTAAAGAAAAGAAAGAGATATGCCTTTCATGAAATTATCTCCCAATGAGGAATCTATAGCGAAATGAAAAGTGATTTAAACAAAAAAGTACAAGTCCCATGTTCTTAGGTGCCTTCACTGCATTGGTGGTTTTATATAAGTCGCCCTTGAAGTGTTAGAACATTAAGTGTGAGAGCTGGACGAGCCTCTGCAGGTTGTCTGGCTGGGGCCTTGCCTAAAGGATGGGGATGGGCTTCAGGGGGCCGTGAGCACATTGAAACGGCATGCACCTTTTGCATGTGTGTGCTCAGGGGCATTTTGAGGGGAGAGAGTTATATTCCTTAGATTCTCAAGAGCTTGACCATGACTGAGTTTCAGAGTCAATGAGTCCTAAGCCATTCCCTTCTGAATTCCAGACAGAGGAGGAGGACGGAACTTCTGCCTGCCCGAGGGCTGCTGGGGCTTGTAAGCAGTTTTTTGTATTTGCCTATTTAACCCTTTGAACTGTCCTTGAAAGTAGCTACACTGATTTTCCCGGTGTTGCAGGTGAGGAAACTGAGACTGAGAAGTGAAATAAGGCGCCCCAAGTCCCACAGTCTGTGGGTGACAGAGCAGGAGTCGGACCCGGGCATTCTGGTCCCTAAACAGCTAAGGCCCGCCGCCCCTTGTAGATGACTCGTCAGGACTCCCTGCAGCTGGCACACTGTGGGAACCTCGTGACATGGGATTTGTGATGCGAAAATGGTTCTTGTTTGTCGCATTTTTAAAGCCTTTATAGAGTTAAAAACATTGTTTTTTTTTCTTAGCATGCAATGATGCTACCCGTGTTGACTCATCATATCCGCTACCACCAATGCCTGATGCACCTAGACAAATTGATAGGATATACTTTCCAAGACCGTTGTCTGTTACAGGTAAGAATCACTCCCCTGTACACGCATGATAACCAGACGGCGTAGTTCATTGTGTGGGTTTCATAGGGAGCATCGAGCTCTCTATTCTGGGAGACGATGCGATGTCCAGAAACATCTCTCCTCCATTCTGGTTGCCACTCCCAGGTCCTTTTTCTCACTTTGCTTTTTAGACTGTCCCTAATGATATAAACTAAGCAAAAATTTGCCTACCAGACCTGAGCTCCTTCTTGCGGTTTTCCCTTCTTTATGATTCTTCAGGTCTTGAGTACTCTAACTTTCCTCTGAAAGTTGTGGATTTTTAGACTTATTTTTAAGAGAGGGATTGCCCCAGAACTCTGGAAATTTGACATGGGAGGAGATAAGATGGAAAGACCACCGACTGGATAGACAGACCTCTTTCCTATTTCATTTGGGATGCTATAAAGGTGGCACTTCTGTGCTGGGTTTTTAAAACTGAACTTAATTTCATTGAAATTTTAGCTGGCCATGACTCACCCGAGTCATCACTTAAATTTTGGAATGAATCCTGACCATGCCAGGAATTCTCTGTCTAACTGTGGAATTCGGCAGCCCAAATATGGAGATAGAAAAGTTCATCACATGCACATGCGGAAAAAGGGTATGTGGCTTCTACTCTTGCGTTTGGCCTGTGCTCTCAGTTGCAAAGGAAATCTCCACTAGGCCTGGCTCCCTGGTGACTGTTCCACCCTCTCATTCTTTAGTGCTTCTTGACCCATAAATAATAACATTCACTTTGAGCAGAGCATTGTAATAAGGGTGGGTGAATTTTTGGAAAAATTTCTTTCTCCTATCAAGTGCTTTAAGTAACTAAGTTTGTTAAACTTGTATGCATGCAGATATAAAACTTTAAAAAATCAAATTGGAGTGACTAGATAATTTTCTTTCTACATGTTATGTCATGGCCTGGAATGCTTCTAACAGTATTTACTTGTGTATTTCTTCCTAAAATAGGAATTAACACCCTAATAAATATTATGTCACGCCTTGGCCAAGATGACCCAACTCCCTCAAGGTAAAGTAGATTTTTTAATAACAGCTTTATTGCGATATAACTCAAATAGCGTACAATTCACCCATTTAAAGTGTACAATTCAGTAGTTTTTAGTGTGTTCACGATGTGGTGGGTGGGTGCCACCGTGATCACTCCCTAGTTTTAGATCATTTCGTCACCCTTAAGAGAGACCCTGTGCCTGTTAATAGTCACTCCTCGTTTCCCTGAGCCCACTCAGCCCGCCCAGCCCGCCCAGCCCCGGGCAGCCACTGCTTTCAATCTTGACGGATTTGTCTCTCTCCTGAGAGTCAGGTTTTGTATCAGCAGTACTGTATTGTATGCTGTGATCCTTTGTGACTGGATTATTGTATTTAGCATAACAGCTTCAGGATTTAGCCATTTCACAGTATGTATCAGTACTTCCTTTCTTTTTACTGTTCCATGGTATGGTTACACCACGTTTTATTTAATCATTTATCAGTTAGTGGCATTTGTGTCGTTTCTACTTTTCCGTTAATATGAATGGTGTTGCTATGAATATTTGGGGATAGATTTTTGTGTGGACATGTGTTTTGATTTTTTCTTGGTTGTATGTCTAGGGGTGGAATTATTGGGTCATGTGCTAACTCTCTTTACCCTTTTAAGAAACTGCCAGACTCGTTTCCAAAACGGCTGTCCCATTTGATATCCCCAGCAGCAGTGCGTCAGGGTTCTGATTCTTCACGTCTTCCCAACACTTGTTATTACCTGTGCTCCTGACGCCGGCCGTCCTGTCGGGTGGGAACTGTTATTGCATCGTGGTTTTGTGAATTTCCCTGATGGCTGATCACGTTGAACATCTTTTTCATGTGCTTGTTAGCCGTTTGTGTGATCTTTTCTGGAGACATGCTTGATCAGATGGGGAAATCCCCCATTTTTAATTAGTTTTATCTTTATTATTGAGTTATAATCATGTTTATATATTCTAGATACAAGTCCCTCATGAGATACATAATTTGCAAGAATTTTCTCATTCTGTGGATCATTTTTTCACACTCTCAATGATGTCCCTTAAAGCATAAAGATCCAGTTTTCTGTTTCTTTTGTTGTTTGTGCTTTTGGCGTCATGTCTAAAAATCCTCCCCAAATCTAAAGTCACAGTTGGGATTTTGATAGGGATTGTGTTGAATCTGCAGATCAATTTGTGAACAATTATCATCTTAATATTGAATCTTCTGATCTTTGAACTTTGGTTGTCTTTATTTATTTGTCTTTGTAAATTTCTTTCAAAAATGTTTTATAATTTTCAGAGAATACATTTTGTATGCTTTTTGCTAAATTTACTCCTAGGTATTTTATTCTTTCTGATGCTGCCATAAGTGGAATTGCTTTCTCAAGTGCATTTTTATATTGTTCATTGCCCGTGTGTGAGAAATGTGGTTTTGTATCCTGAGCTCGTATGGCGCAACCTCGGGGAGTGTGTTTGTCAGCTCTGATAGGTTTCCAGTGCATTTCGGAGGCTGTTCTGTGTGTGTGGTCATGTCACCTGCAAATAGAGATGATTCACTTTTCCTTTTCAGTCTGGATGACTTCTGTTCCGTTTTCTTAACCTTGTTGCCGGACTAGAATCTCTGGTACAATATTAAATAGAAGTGGTGAGAGCAGATACTTTTCTTTTTCCTGACCTCAAGGGGAAAGCATTCAGTCTTTCGCTGTTGAGAGTGATATTCACTTTGGGTTTTTCTTAGATGCTCTTTTATCAGGTTGAAGAAGTTCCCTTCTCTTCTTAGTTTGATTAATGTTTTTATTGTGAAAGTGTGTTGAATTTTGTCATATGCTTTTCTTGCATTTATTGAGATGATCATGTGGGTTTTCCCCCCATTTTTTCTACTCACGTGGTGTACTAGTTAATTAATTTTGGGATGTTAAACCCATCTCGCTTTCCTGGGGTACATCCTACTTCATCACGGTGTGTGATCTTCTTTATGTGCTCTGAATTTATTTTGTTGGTGTTGCGGATTCTTGTGTCTATGTTCATAAGAGATATAATTCCATAGTTTTCATTTCCTGTGATGCTTTTGTCTGCTTTCATAGAATACTGGCCTTATGTAATGGGTTAAGTTTATGTGTTAGCTTTCCTTATTTTATTTCTTGATTTTAAAAGATACTTTCATATATTAATATGCTCATTTGGGGCGGCCTGGAGCCCCTGAAGAACCTGGGAAGGAAGTGGGCTAGGCCTCTGTAAGTCGTTAACACCCTGGGAAATGGCATGAAAGCAGATGCCTGGTGGTGGAGGAGGCCAGGTTTAGATGATCTTTGTCTCCTCTGCCCCAGCTGCAGTTGTTGGTGCGAAAATTACATCTTCTGCCACATTTTCAGACCTCACAGTTTATGTTTTCTTTTGTTGTATTACAAGGAAATGGCTTGCTTACTGTGGCAAAAGGAATGATATCTGAGCAACTGCTCTTTCTGAAGTTCCCGGTTTGAAAATGATACCACCAACAGAGAATAAACAATTGCTTTTGTCCTTTGACTTCTGGCCTTTGGTGCTTCTATGGGGAGTCTCTTGCTGTGTCTCTGATCTTTCTGCAGATAAAGAGTTGACTCAGGTTTCTGTTCAGGAAGAGCCTCCTGGGCCCTGTGGTCCTGCCTGCTGCTGCTCCCAGGTTGCTATCTAGCGTTGCCCAGCAGGGCACAGCCCAGGAGCCAGCTGCACTTCAGAAGCTTCATACAAATGTGATTCAAAAGATACTTATCCCGGTGCTTGCTGAGTTGGAGGCAGTTTGTAGGTATTTTAGGTGATCCAAAGGTGGGTAAGACAAAGCTCCTCTCACCAGGAGGTCTGACTACATGGGGTCCAGTAAAGTGCTGTAAACATAAATAACTTTGTGTGAGGGAGACTCTGCTAAGTGTTCCAGTGGAGGTCAAGAACAAATATACTCACAAGACTGCTGCGGGGCTAAGGATAGCTCTGGTTGGTGGCTGCTTGGGATCATAGGTCAGTTTTATACTGTGCACTTGAATAATTGAGTTCACTTACAATGATTTGCCCTCTCCTGTGTTTGTTTCTTAGTTTGCTGTTATAAAATGGGACACGGTAGTCTCTGTTCTTTGGAAGTGTTTGCATACCTTTGAAGCAAGCACCGTCAATTGGCGGGTGTCAGTGCTGCGTCTCCTCCCAAGCAAGCTTGCTCAGACTTTCAGACTTTAGAAAGGGAGAGATGGAGCAACCTAGTCAGTTGGGGAAATCTCGTTCTGGCACTGGTGGTGGTGGAAAGGTGGATGAGTGGGTGTGGGGGGGCGGCGCAGGCAGGGCAGAGGGCTGAGAGGAGGATCTCTCCCTGAAACCATGCCTCCCACCCCACCCATCCTGCAGTACAGTCAGTGACCCCTCTGGCAGTTCCCCTTCACACTGCAGCTGTCATCTTGCTGTTTCTGGAGCCTTGAGTCCAGTTCTGAGTGCTAACCTGCTTGGAAGCTTTCCGTAAAGTCTCATTCATCTACTGAATAAGTTGGAGTCTCCCCACCTGGCGGTCCCAACACCCATGACTTAGCCCCAGGCCACTTTTCTAGGCACATCTTTCCTTACCTGCAACTTACCGCACACCAGTTAGATGTGAAGTACGTACCGTGCTGTCGGGTGTACTGCCTTCCTTTCCTGAAGGGCAACAGTCCTGCACAGCTGCCTGGGGAACGACCCGTAACCCTGTGACTTCCTGTTCACACCCCGCAGGCCCTGTTTTACGTGCAGATTCTGTTCTCCCATGTATTAGCATCTTGTGGTGGGCCGATTTTTCTACTGTAAGCATATTGAATGTCTGTGGTCTTATTCTTTTAGTTTTTTCTTTTTAAATTTTCTTTCACAACCAGTGTCTTTCAAAGAGCAGGGCCTCAGTAAATAAGTATTAAAGGAAAGAATGCCATTCTTTATATTACTTTCATCCGAGGTTATTTACTTGGTAGTTAGCAATAGGGGAACCGGGGCATTAGAAAGGGTTGTGGTGCACTGACCAGTGTGGCTCAGCTGGTTGGGTGTCGTCACGCGAACTGAAGGGCTGCTGGTTTGGTTCCCGGTCAGGGCACATGTCTGGGTTGCATGTGTGGTTCACCGGTCAGGGCGCAGGCGGATGAGAGATGTTTCTCTGTTGTGTTGATGTTTCTATCCCTCTCTTCTTCTCTTTCCCTCTTAATAATATAATAATAATAAATAAAAAGAAGGGTTGTGGTCAGAACCAGAGCCATCAGGAGAGTTTAAATGGCTGGTTAGTATTTTACTTAATCTGATTAGGGATTAGCTAAAATTTACAAAAAGTCACAAAGACTTAAGATTAATAGATAAAATCCTGTCTACCTATCAAAACTACAAAATAATGAACTTTTATGATGGCATCATTTTAAGCGACTATGCCACCCATAATTTTAGAAAGTGTTACTGCTTAACCACCTAAATCTCAGTTATATTCAACTCCTGCAAATTGCAATGAAATGTTACCACAGAAAGGGTCCCTGAAGGATTGGGCATTTGGTGGTACTTAAGTAATCCATGTATTATCAGAAGACTGGTAATGGAAAAATGAGAGAATCGAGTGTTCTTGGCTCGTTTTGTTTTGATGGTCGGCCATCATCGCTGGACAGACCGTGTAAGAACCTGTTGGGCCAATAGAGAGACACCCATGGACTATTTATTAAAGTCTGTGCTTAAGGAAATTGTAATTGCCGAGTGTATTTTAAATCAGTTATACACAAGTTCTTTGCATTAAAAACACAGTAACAACATGCATTGAATATATGTGAATTCCACTGAGTGGGTTTACTGATTTAAATGCTTTAGGTTAAATCCCAAAGATGCTTACCTGGGGTCCCATGGCCCCAGTGGGTCTCGGATCTAGCAGCCCAGTGCCCCCCCCAACTCCCCCTCCCCCACCCCTCCGCCCCCACACTGGCCAGGGGGATAGACGAAATGAGTAGCAGAGACTCCTGCACTGGGTGGAAGGTTCGACTGAGCCTTGAGGCCTCTGCTAGCCCTGCTCCCCCAATCACCGCTGGGCCTCAGAAGGCGAGTGAGCAAAGGCTGTCCCTGCTCTCCACTCCAGCAGTTGCCCTTGGACTGTGCCCAAATCCAAGATGGTCTCTGTGAAGTAAATAACATCTTACAGCAATTACTGTTACAGGGAGACTCTTCGTTGTGTTTGGTAAAGTGCCTTGAATTCCTCGGACCAAATGTGCTATATAAATGTTACAGTTCATCTCGATTTCATAATGCCTCTGTTGATTCAGTGCTCAGAAACAAATGGGGTGTTTACTGCTCTGCAGACCTCTCATCTTCGAGCTCCAGCTCGCCAGTGTTTGTAATGGGAATGATTCAAGAAAGTATAAACGATGGGATAAGGAACAAAAGATCTGCTACTGTTCTAAGGCCTAAGCTTGTTTTCTTTATTTCGTTCTTTTTCTTTTAAGTAAACTTTAAGATTATGAATTCTTCACCATAGTCACAAATTTTTCTTTCTTTTTTTAAAGTAAACTTTCAGATTATGAATTCTTCACCATAGCTATAAATTTTTCTTTCTTTTTTTTAAGTAAACTTTTAGATTATGAATTCTTCATCATAGCCATAAGTTTTTCTTTGTTTTTTTTCCCCCACTTCCCATTATTGGCTTGCCAGAATGCGTTTTTCATATAATAAGTGCCATAAATTGAAATGAGGGTTCAGAATCACTTTTTTGGGGCTCACATCTTTCCAGTTTTTTCCTATCACATTTATGTTTCTCTTAAAATTCCAAAATGTGGAGGACTGCTAGGGTAGAAGACTAAACTTACTTATGAGATATGTGAAGTAATATAAAATGGAACTCAACATGCCAAGTGGATGATGTGGTAGCCAAGGATCATTTAATTTACAAATGTTTAAAAATTTCCTACATATACTGGAACTGTAGGGAGACTTCCAGTATGGAAGCTGGACTGGCGCACGCGAAACAGGCGACAATGGAAGATAGTTACGTCAGGTTGTCATAAAGGGCGCGGTCAGCGTGGGGACGGCGGTGTGGTGAGCCAGCAGCCCTGAGACTCCGGTGGTTTGGGTGGCCCCCCAACCGACCTGAGGAAGGAGCAGGACTCAGGAGCGGGGGCCTGCCAGGGAGAAGGGGCCGCATGTGTCTGGGACAGTGCCCGTGTCGGCCAGTGTAGGTTCTCAATCTCTGGTGAAAGCAGATAAAAATGATGTACTAGATAAAGAATGGCCTGGAGTGCCAAAAGATTTAGACTTGGTAGTCAGCTCCCGAATTTGTTGGGACCATGAGGGTCCGTGTCAGAGCCACTTAAGGAAGGCCCTGGAGTCAGGGAGGCCACTCGGGCCCAGGCCGGTCCCTTGCTTCTCCGCTTGGGTCCCAGGGGCTCGGTGTGCCCTCTTTTCCTCCCCATTGTTGTCGCCATTCTTCGTGGTGTCCTCTTGTGTAAAGCCCCGGACCCCCTGTGTTCTCTTTGTGCAGCTAGCCCTGAAATAAGTACTCAGAATTCTTCTCATTTATGGCTTTAGATAACCAATTAGTTCCCAGCCTACCCTGATCAAATCAGGTCTGTGTTCATCACTTGAAGAGACTGCCCATCAGTGGCCTCAGCTGTTTCTTCTCATCACGCTTGTTTCTTTCTTGAAACATGTTCTCCTTGGCTGGAACATAACACTGGCCTCCTTTCCCTCCCACCTTCCTGGCCAGTCCTTTTCCTTTGCTGGTTTCCCTTCTGTTTGACCTCAACCGTGACAGCCCCTGGGTTGTAACCTGCTTGCAATTAGCAACAGGAATTCTAAGGTATTTTGGACATGCTTGGTAGAAACTAAGAAGCCACCCACTTTGTCTGCAACTATCACCTTTAAGATCTCTCGCACTATCAAGGCAGGGATATTTCACTGGCACCCAGCACTTCCCCCTAAAGTCACCGTTCTGTAACCCTAACGCACCTTTCTACAAACTTTCCCGGTGATCGCTACTCACCTGCACACCCACTCTGAAAGGGGAGCCTGGCGTCAAGGATCCAGTTGACATCAGTGGCAAGCATTCAGTCAACCCTGTGTGGGCCGTAGAAGGACCACAGATGACCTAATTTTTCTGTCACAATGATCAGTGTTCAGTTCACTCACTAGAATGCATTCTCCTTTCTCTTGTCTACCTGGCAGCAGTGTGGAAAGATTCACAACTGTTAGGGTGCTATTGCCTCACTTGAAATCTGATTCCCAGCGAAGGGAGCCCCTAGGTTGGAAAGCTGGGGACCCCATGGTATGAGGGAGCATCCCCTTGCTTTCCCACTAGGCTAAGATGGCAGTCAGAGCGAGGTGTTTTCATTATTGAAAGAGCTAACCCTCCTGTGTTCTTTCTTTGAGGAGGGAGGGAGGGAATGTTAATGCATGCTATTTTAAGGGATCTTAAAAATTTTTCTATAGGATTAATCACAATGAACGATTGGAGTTCCTGGGTGATGCTGTTGTTGAGTTTCTGACCAGGTAAGGGGGCTTCTCTGCTCTTCCCCATTAATTGCATTTTATAGGTTACATACTTAATACATTGCCTTCTTTGTAATTAGCCAAATACGCTATTGAAACATCTTGTATTTTGTGCCCGCTGTGGAGCTTAAAGCCACGTGCCTGTGGCTCTGGCCATGATAACTTACACTCACTGTTGCTGTAATGAGCAAGATTACAAGATGAAAGGCTGGTGTCTCTGTCCTGTCAAGTTTATGTTCAAGTTGCTACAGCCACAAGAGATCAGCTAGCCTGGTCTAGATGCTTCAGAGCTTCTATTCAATTTGTAAAGAAAGGGATGATATTTCAAAATGTCATTTCATTTTCTAGGATTTGTCTTTGATCCCTTTCTCACTCTTCCTGATCTCTAGGGAAGTAAAGCTTACAAGTAATTTTAATGCCGAGATTTGGGTGTGTGTGTGCTTTCTCCCCAGAAGGGTTTGAGGGTCCTTAATTTGGAAGTCGGGGAAGGAAAGTGTGTTTTGTTTTTTCATATTCACACACTTTCTCTTTTAAAGGGAGATAACATGTTTTTCTTGGAACTATCTTGAGCTATTTTTATTCCCTTTGGGTCATTTCTTTTCCCAAAAAAGGACATACTGAGCCAAAGGGGCTGCTCTCCAAGCCTGCTCTTGGGGGGGCACGATAGGGCTCCACGGACTCAGTGGATCTACTGGTGTGAGCCCAAGGAGACCCCAGCTGCTGCTGTGGCCCAGACCGGCATTCCCGGTGTTGGGGGGCCTTCTTCCCTGTTCCCATACTTTCCTAGTCGGCCCCTTCAGGCTCGTACTCACAGCACTGCCGGCCGCAGGTGCTGCTCTGTGTTCCTACCCGGGCCCTGTCTGTCCCCGTGAAGAATACATCACCGCTGCTGCCCTGTTCGGGGCTTCCCAGGCTCCTCTCCAGGGGCCGCTCAAAGTCCAGTCCTAGAAAAGTATTCGTTTCCAGGCCCGGCTTGTATCAGATAGGTTTGCTCTGAGCAGCTTGTGACAGATTGCTCAGACTTCAGAGAAACCTTTCAACAGAAATAAATGTGGAAATACGAGTGAACGGTGCTGCCTGGGCTTTGGCACGTTCAGCTACACTGTGCTTTCTGTTTAACGTGCAGACGTTCCGGTCAGACGCTTCGGTGTAGCTCAGCTCAGCTGTGCTGTTGCGCAGGTCCTTTGTGCCCGGCCCGTGTCTGTGACTCAGAGCCACAGGCCGAATGTTGTGACACATCTTTTCTGACATGCTCTTTCTGCAGCGTCCACTTGTACTATTTGTTTCCGAGTCTGGAAGAAGGAGGATTAGCGACTTACCGCACCGCCATTGTCCAGAATCAGCACCTGGCCATGCTAGCGAAGGTACGTCCAGCACCCGGCGCACTTGCAGGAGACCTGACGTCCTCTTCTTCAGTCCATGCACAGTTCGCATTTGAATAAGGGGCTCTTTAGCTCGTGTGTGTTAAGGGTTTAATATTTTAAAGACCAGGAAAGATTTTTTTTGAGGGTTTTAAGGATTCAGTCTGATTAGTTCCGTTACCTTTGTGAGTTTCCCCAGCAGCTAATGAACTCCATGGTGAGGTAACTTGATAAGAGAAGGAAAAATCTGACAGATGTGCATAAACAGTTATGCATTTGGGGGAAAGGAATATGAGAGCAGAACTAAAAAATGAATTATTTTTTGTATTTTCCTTTGTGTAATATTTCTGTATTACATGTTTTTAATTTATTTTAACAAGCAGACTTTAACAAGATTTGAATGGAATACTCCAGGCCATTTGTATTCATAGGGGATACTTTACAGATCTCTGAGAATCCCCCCAAATTACAAATCTCATTAATTAAGATTTAGGTTTTAAGCTGTCCAGCTAGCCACATTGACTTGGCTCAGTGACTGACAGAACCTTTGACTGGATTTAGACTCAGGGTAGGCACATTACTTACATTAGCTCATTTGATGTTCCTGTCTCTGGCGGTGTCTTATTACAGTGAATCATGGCAGGCAGAACGCGGGCACTTGCCTTGGCCCTTGGGATTCGGTCCACAGCCCTCCCTCCTCTCATAGACTGGGGGCCGTGGCACGTCACTGTCTCTCCTCCAGGCCTCTACTTTCTTGTCTGTACAATGGGGATGACGTTAGCATCTGCCACGCAGAGTCGCTGTGAGGACTATAGGACATTATCATTTGAGTTAATGATTTGGTTTATACAGGGCTTGGCACAACGCCTGTTCATCACAGTAATCCCCCAAACATGTAAATGAGTTAGAAGGAATTAGCTGCTTTCATTGCTGCTGCCACTATTCTCACTATAAATCATTATATTGTGTAGGCCTGTGGATGTATTCAACAGCAGGGTGAACTGTGGTTTAAATCCCCCAACCCTGGTGATCCACTGAAAAAGCTTTTGCGAATTTTCCTTGATTTGTGTTCTAAGTAATTTTTATTGGTTTTTTAAAAATTTTGTTAATAACGGTTGGAATTTGATAGAAATCACTATGTAAAACCCACTCTACGACTAACTCCTTAATTTGATCTTGCCAAGGCATTAATTACATTTAGAATGTGGTTAACTTTATCCCATGGTTTTCGTGTTAGCAAGAGTGCATTGTTGTGTTTTATGTAGCAGCAGCAGCGGTGGCAGCATCGCTACAGTGGCAGGCTTTGACCCAGCTTCGCTGGCATTTGAGAATGGAAATAATGATGCCTTAATGAAAAGCCATAGGCAACAGATATGCCAACTTGGTTTTAGCAGCCTCACAACGAATAAAATTCTACAACTCTAAAACTGCTTCAGTGTTCAGTTGATTAAATTGTCAAGATGCTTCCCGGTAGTCCACATAGATGTCCACTGGAAATACTTGTTGTTAAATAGATTGTCAACCCCCCCCCCCCCCCGCACTGGTTTCTTTCTAGTTTCAGATCTAACAGAATTGCATAATTATTTTCTGAAAAGTTTTAGGGAGGATATTTACAAAGTGTGGGAGATCGCTACAGCATGGACCAGAGGTATAATGTAACACATAAGTTTTGAGGGGGGTGCTTTACAAAGCCATGAGTTATGGGGGGTGGTCTCTCCCTTCAGGGGTTTCTGTATGATCTTCCTGACACAACATCCAGCATTCCCATCATACTCCACACCTGTCTGCTCCAGCAGGAGGCCGTGGTGGTCATGCTCTGCTTCTGTCTGGACCAGTGGTTCCTGACCATTTGGGAGGAGAGAACTTGATGGAGGGCTGCCGACCCCTTGGAGAACGTAGGGAAAACTTGAAGTTAACTCTTTAGGCAAATGAACATGTTAACACATGCACAATGGAACATCACTCTTGTTTTTAAAAGTTTTCCTAATGCCTACATGAAAAAAATAAGGATATGGAGCAGGGATTATGAGGCATTGGGAGATTCGTAGTTCTCCAAAATAGTTGTTTATAATATAAAATATGGCTTGCAGTCTCTTCTTAAGCAGGGCTCTGGAGATAGCACCAACTGGATTTTCCCAGTGAAGGTGTGAAACATGAAATTTGCATATTCTAAACTCTTGTACTTGGGGATCAGTTTTTAAGAGGTGGTTTCTGCTGTTGCATTGTGGTAGCCGAAACTCTCATTTGATTATATTTTATGCTTATGAATTCCTAGCAATACAAAGTACTGATAGCGTATATGTCTGATTTTTATCGTCTGCCTTTTCCCAGTATAAATGGATATGGGTATTTTTAGCATGTATACCGAGATATACAAATCTGAGTATGTTTTATCTGAGACTCATACTGTCCTAGATTGCTCATTGACTTGTGTCTTATTCCATATCACATGGCATGCTATTGCTTAGTGAGTATCTCCTGAACTGAATGGCGTGGCAGTGGAAACAGCGTTAGTGCATGCTTGTGCAATGTTGCATCTCCTTTTATGGAGAGAATTATGATTTCTATTAATTCAGTCTCAGGAGTTTTATTTAAAAAGTACATTCTCTGTCTAGTTCTAGAAGGACTTGGATTGATTTGTATATTATAATACAGTAGGATAAGAAATAAGTAGGTACTGAACTCAAAGTAAAGGGAAAATATGGATAAGACGGTAAAAGGAAGCCAGAGGTAAGTTAGTATACACAGACGTATTCATAAGTGCCACACAATTTCTAGGTCTGGGCTGCAAATTTGGCTGTAAACTTTTCTGAGACCAAATAAAGAAGGAAACATAATTCATTACAAACAGTATTCCCAGAGCCCTTAAAGTAAACCCATCCTGTTGAGATCTCACTGAGCCTTCAAAAAGGTGAGTGTGGAGATATCATGAAGGGGACAAAGAACAAAGATACAGGGACCCCCAAATCCTTACTAAATTCAAAAGAAAGGATTTAGAGATATAAGGCATTTTGAAGTCTTCTGAGGGCCCCCACTTACTCTCCCACATAAAAGTCTCTTCTGTATGGTACCAACATTATCAGGACTGCAGAACTCTGGGGTCCAACAGGTTAACTTCAGGTTGGGTCTGTGTCTCCCTGGACATACTGGGTGAAGCCAAGGCTCGTGGTTTTTTAGCAAGGTCTTATTCCAGCCTGGGCTACTACTTGGTCTGAACTTGGAATAGACTTCATAGAAGCCTGCTTGGGAAGAGTCAGGGTTTGTCAGAGCTGAACCGTATGTATGGGTTCCTGATGAATAGTAGACTAAATTTTCTTAATAATATGTACTGACATAGCTAGTTGATTTGTAACCATAACTCTTAACCCTTAGGAGTTATGGAGTTATTACAGTTAGGATTTTGCCAACGACTTTCTTTTTGTCATTTTGAATTTTCTAGAAACTTGAACTGGATCGATTTATGCTTTATGCCCATGGACCTGACCTTTGTAGAGAATCAGATCTTCGCCATGCAATGGCTAATTGTTTCGAAGCATTAATAGGTAATTTCTTTTCTTATAATCTCTTTTCTTGCATGTCTAAAATGTCTGGAGAGCACATAGAATTCAGGGTGGGGACTTGGAACAGAATGACTTGTCCCTAAAGCATGTGAGGTCCCTAGTAAAACACCTGCCTCATTGCACACGCAGTGTTTGCAGCCCCTCCAGGGCAGAGTGGTGCTTCCTCGTCTCAGTCCTGGTGCCTGAAGTCGTCGGACATCGTGGACATGCTCAGATCTGTGTGCTGAGTGGAATCAAAGTGAATTAATACAGAGACGGATTATTTTCCACATTTGATTCTGAATCACATCCATACATAAACATTAACTTGGTTGTTGGTGAGGCCCTGGTACTGTTTTTGATCGCATTTTAAACAATTTACAAGATTTTTTTGATTTAAACATCTTGAAAACATGGCATTTTTTAAACCTCAGGGCTTGAGTCTATATAGCTATTATTTATACTCTTGAAGCAAGACTGATGCAGATACTTTCCTTCCTCAGTGTTTTTGCCATTGGTACGGGAAAGTCACGAACATTAATTAGCTGGTGACTGCAAGTGTGCTTTACAATGAAATGTTACAGTAGATTGACAGTCCTTTGATTTTTTTTTTTAGGTGAATGATTGAGTACATTTTACTTTTCAAAGGCCTTTGTACTTCCTTATCAATTTTGCCCTCTTCCTTTGAACATGAATATAAAAGCTTCCCATTATAGTTTGATGCTGATGACGGTGGCAAGGGAATGTTTAATAATGATCCAGTCTGTTCACAGCTATGTCTTTTTCCCCCACAAATATGTTGTATTTTCAGCATTTGTGACATGGAATTACTGCTCTCTGCACACATCATCTTTTTGACAGTTAGGGTTGCAGTTGGCTGCAGAGCCAGGCAGACATGATTTCGTTCCCTCTTGCATCATTTCTCAGCTTTGTGTCTTCACCAAGTTACTGAACCTCGTTGAGCTTCAGTTTCCTCATCGATGACATGGAGGGTGTATTACTTATACTTAGCACCCAGAGTTGTTGGAACGATGTTGTTGTTATGCAGTCCTGGCAGCATCCAGTGCAGAGCAAAGGTGCATTTACCTTACCCCGAATCACTACTATGAGCCTCAGTCCTGTAATTCTGTTTTAATGCCCTCTTACTGAGGCTCCCAGAAAGTGAAATGTGGAAATGCTTTGCACATGCCCAGGGCAGAAGTGCCTTGAAACCTACCACTTCAAAATCTATTCTCAATACCAAACAGTTATTTGGATGCTTGCTCTTTAATGATCTGGAGACTTTTTTTCCAACAGGCTAAAAACATGCTGTATTATTCTGGCAAATCTGGTTTTCATACACTGTACTCTTCCAGTTAGGGCAGACAGAGAGCGAGATTGAGTCTGATACTGATTTACAATCCATTGTTAAAATAAGCAGAGATGGTCCCAGGTCTTCAGACGTTGGCTTCCGTCCGTTCAGTTTGCTTGGCGGCAGAATCCCTTAAATCCAAGCCCGATCCTCACTGCTCCTCCGTCATCTCCTTGAGATCAGAGACCCAGCCCGGGGTTTGGCCTACTGCTGCTGCTGTTGTTGTTACTGGAAATATTGATAGATAATACCTGTATTTGGTCACCAAAAGCTCTAATGATTAGTGCCTTAATATTTTACGTGAAAATGGCCTTTTTGAAGACAGATATAAAAATATGATTTCAAGAATATATGATTACCCTGTTCCAGAGTTATTTGATATGCAATTAAAATGTTACTGTAGTACTTACTGGCTATGACTAATGGCAAACGTGTGTACAGTGCAATTTCAATTATTTAAAACATTTTAAATAATTATTTCAAACTAAAGGTAAAGTTGGTTCTGATTTTTATTTGCAGAAATCTTCATTGATCTGAACTCAGGTTTTATCTGTGGTCTTAATCATAGACTGTAAATATAGAAAATAAAACATAACATTTTTGTCAAGCCAAGTATTTGTGCACAGTGAGGTTTATACCCACTCCTTATATGATAGTTCATATTTGTCCTCTTTTACTTACAATATTAGATTAGATTTCAGTCAATGGACTTTCATATTTCAGTCTTATTTATAATACAGAACAGCCAAAAGAGGAAAAACGCTACCTTCAAACAATTGCTTCTGATCTTGTTGGTAATTTCTGTGAGTGGGTTCTGGCTTGTCTGTGTTTTACTGGGATGTGATTTTCTCCGAATATTAATGCAGCCTCCCTTTGGGCATGCTCTTCCTCTCGTGTAGGAGCTGTGTACTTGGAGGGAAGCCTGGAGGAAGCCAAACAGTTATTTGGACGCTTGCTCTTTAACGACCCGGTATTTATCTCGACTCCTGTGTTCTCGGTTACACGCCGTCACAGACAATTCCTGTCAGTTAGTCCTTGTGCCGTAGAGGGAGTGTGGGAGAAGCAAGTGCACCAGAAACAGCTCCTCTGGCTCTTCTGCAGATGGGGCGGTCTGTGGCCATTCGCACCGCACCGGGAGCTTGTCTCCCACTGCCTGCCCTCCCGGCCACTCGGCCACCACTTGCAAATGGGATGCAAATACAAATAGAGTAGGACTTTGCCTGATTTTGAAGTATCTCGGAGTTAATTATGATTTTCCTGTTTTGTCGTCGTGGGGAACCTACCCCATGCAGGCTTAGTGGAAGTTCTAGCCTTTTGGCGTCTCTGTTTAGGATTTGTTTTTATGTAAATTAAGCAAACTAGATAAATGTATATTTAAGAAAGTCAGTTCATAGGGAGCTTCTGATAGGGTCATGAATAAAGAGTATGGAAGTGCTTTTTTTAAAAAAGCAAATTATAGTTTAAGAAAAAATGATAGATTCCAAAATAGTTTCTGTTGTTACTAAAGTATTAAGCTATGAATATTGCTCGAGCTACCTTTTTAATCCTGCATGTAATAGAGCACACTGGATGCTTTTTGTACCAAAACAAGTCAATTTAACATTTAAAGGGAGAGGCAGCTCTGTATTCCAAATTGAAATGTCATTATAATTGAATGAAATAGCCCTCCTGGAACAATAAAGAACATGGGAAGCCAGCACTCTAAGCTTTGGTGCGGCCTTCAGCTTAAGTGGCTGTCAGATGTTATTACTGTATTACTTAGGGGAGCTCAAAAACAAGAGTCAATAGTTTTGAAATACGGGACCTGAAGGATATTCATACCTGGGGGTGTGGTTTTTGAGAAGTCTGTTTTTTACAGATATGTGATGGTTTTATATGTTTGAACGTCCTCCTGGCGGGATATTGTCTGCAGATGTTCCTGTCCCCAGATTTGTCCTGCTCCCGTAAACGCGTGCGTCTTGATTGATGTCCGAGGCAGATGGCGTGTGTTTTAAGTCCTTTTCTCACATCTGAAAATATCTTTGTTCTTGCCTTTCTCCTTTGTTGGCAATTTCAGCAACCTCCTTATTTTGTTTCCTCCTTGCAGCCTCGCCTCTGCGCGCCCTGACACCTTAACCTTGTCCCCTCCCCTGCCTGCTCGCCGCCTTTTGCCCCATCTTATCTGCACTCCCCATCCGCTCCGCTCCGTTCTGTTCTCCTGTGCTGAATGCATCCTTACACCTTGTGTTCTTAATTGCATCAGTTTTTGTTTAGATTCTTTTCTCTCTCTAAACTGCTTCTCTCCCACTCGTCTACTTAGCAAGTTTATCTTCTATTTCCAGTACCGAGTGCAATGCTGGCATGTGCAGTGTTTAATAAATACTTGTTAAAGGAATGAAATGAATAAATGACTGAATGAAAAAGCAGAGTCTGAACATTATCTGACGAATGGCAGAGCTGAGGCTCGGCAGTCATTTCAGTGTGCCTTTCATGAAGTGAAGCAGGGCTTAGCGGGGGACGGTCTTTCCACTTCAGCGTGTTCCCGTGTGTGCGCCCGGACACCTAACTCATCTGACATCTGCATATTGGTTTACATCTATTAGTCGTAGCATGTGAGAGACATTGGCGAACCTTTGTACTTCTTTTTTTTCAGTAACAGTATTGTGAAAGTCTAATCAGCCCAACACAGCCAGGGACAGACCCGTAAGCCAACAAAGAAGTGTTGACTGCACGCAGGGAGGGCAGGGGCTCCCCAGAGGGCAGCGGTGTTCTCGCCCAGCCTGGGCTGGGGATGGCTGACGCTGGCAGGGCCAGGGATCTGCTCTGGGTTGGTTGCCTTGTCTCAGGCCGGATTACAAGCAGCAGGGGATTAATTTGGGATTGGGCACTGTCAGGAGCTGAGGGCAGTTTAGCAACTGAGTGCCGCCAGTGATCTTTATTTAGGGCGTGAGACAAGGTGAAGCCAGTGAGAGGGCAGCGCTGGCAGGAAGGCAGTAGCCCCCAAAAGGGGAGCCGTCTGGCATTTTACAGCTGCTGCCTGACCTTGAGGGAACCCTGGTTCCCAGTGACCTTGCAGCCTTCTTTATCTGTGTCATCCTCCCAGCCCTGTCATAGCAGGGCCGTTTTCTCTTTCTCGGCCTGAACTGGCTTTTACTCTTTCAGCCCCAGATAGCCCGTGTCGGTTCTGCGGTTTCCCGTTTGTGTATCCATCTTGGTGTGCCCAGTCCTTTCAGGCCGTGGTTTCAGTTGCATCACCTCAGGGGCCCTCTTAGGAAGAGAGGCGGGAATGACTGTGAAAACTTTCCTGTTCTCCCACTCCCCATCCTTTTTTTTTGTTTTTACATATCTGTGCCTGTATCTAGAAATTGGAAAAAGTGTCTTCAAATTGCCGCTGGGCAAGTTCATATAGGTGTTTCATAAACACTCATCATTTCGCCTCAAAACGTACCTCTTTATTTTTATGGTCTAAACCAGAATCCTTAGGATTTTTTTTATCCTTAAGCCTTTTTCTCCCTGCCTGCACTCAGTGGTGAACTCCTATCAGTTCTGTTCCTCGCACCTCAAGCTGGTTCGCCCTGGCCCTTCCGCTGCTGGTGGCCATTCCCGCCTCTCCAGTCCGTCATCCCTGTGGCGTGACTCGCTGTCTTCTTCCTAATGCACAGATTTGATTATGGGCTTTCTGGCCTAAAATCTTTGATTTCTTTACTGCCTGTCAAAGGCTGCACCACACCACACACTACCCAACACGGCATTTTAATAGTGTTCGTAATTCAACTCCCACGATTTTTCCCATCTCCTTTCTTAGTACTCCCTCTGTGCCGTTTCAGGAATTGCCTTTTTATTTAATTTAAAACAAATTTTTAAAGAGCAGTTTTATGTTTCTGGTAAAATTGAGAGGAAGGCACCACATTTGCTGTATAGTCTCTGCCCCCACACACGCATAGCCTCCCCTGTTTTTTTGAGATCCCCGACCACGGTGGTACATCCATTAGAGTCCGCGAACGCTGACCCACATAGTCCCGCACACCCTGCAGTTCACAGCAGGGCTCGCTCGTGGTGTGGCGCATCCTGTGGACTCGGACAAACGTGTAACGACATGGCCCTAAAATCCTCTGCGCCCTGCCACTTACCCTTCCATGCCTGTATGCTTTCAGACTCATTCGTGCATTTATGGTGCCCTGTTTTTAGTTCTCTAGCTCTGCTATTTCCTTAATTCCTCGTGTTCTTCTGAGTACATCTGAAGAGTCAGCTACTCTTAAAGCTCTGCCTGACACCCCCAGCCAGCATTTCCCTAGCACTTAGTGTATGTCACTATTATAGAACTTATCAGAGTTTATTGAATCGTACTTACCTTTATTCTTCCCCACTAGGCTTCTTTGAGGACAGGGATAGTGTCTATTTGTCTTAGTAAGCCAATACATAACAGGTATTCAATAAAAATATGCGTGAACAAATGTCCCAAGAGGCAGTGAGCATTTTCCATAAGAGCAAACTGAAGGTAGAGGCTTTGTCTAGAAGCTAATACAGGATAGAACAGTCTAGATCCTTTCCAGGAACTTTTCTCGAACACTGAGGTGCAGTAAGACCTTCTCTCCATGTGCAGGGCAGATTGAGGAGGTGGGTGCAGTTGAGAGTCTCCTTGTGAGTCACGCATTAAGCTCTTACACCAAGGCGGTGGCAGCAGACATCACAGGAGAGGTCGCAGTGTTTGTGAGTGTAAAACCCACAGGAGAAAGATGGATCAAGAAGCCCCTGAGAATTTTGAGCTTTGGAGATTGGAGTTGGTTGGCAGAGATAGCTATTTACTGTTAATATCCTCAGTATTAGTAGCAGTGTTTTCTGTGTGTCAGCACTGGGTTTAGCGCTTCAAGTTCTTGCTCATCAGGACAGCTCGCAGTAGGTGCTGTGGTTATCTTTTCTCGTGCGTGAGGAAAGGGAGGTTCAGAGAGGGTGAGTGACTGCCACCAGGGCATCAGGGTCATACCCAGGCTGCCTAACTCTGGAGCCCGAGGTCTTCCCTAACACCATACTCCCTGGTTTAAGGAAAGGTGAAAAGTTATTATTTGGTCACTTGGGTGCGAAGTAAAAGATGCTCCTTAAGGCATGAAGAGTTAGGACTTGTGGCTTGAATGAGAGGCCCAAACTGCAGCAGAGATGAGCAAGCCCTCCAGATGGAGGGTGGAGCTCAAGTAGTGGGAGCGGGGAGCTCTCCCGAGGGGCAGGTAATGAAGAGGTCGGGAGAGAGGCTGAAGTCCGCTAGATGTGCCTTTGGGTGTAGGAGGAAGAAAAAGTATTGAGAGAACAAGAGAAAATCGCAAGGAGGGAGTGACATTCAATGTAATTCATGCCACCGAGAATTCAGGGGAAAGGTTATTTGGTTGGTTGAGAGAAGTCCTTTAAGATGCCTTAAAAGAACAGCTTGCTATTTAAGCACTTTTAAAATATTGGCCAGTGAAAACACCACCTCAGTGTATTTTATTAAGATGCAAGTTACTCGAGAGTGCCAGGCGTTTCTTCTGCCTTCGTTACTGTGTCACCAGTGATCGTGAATTTTTCTATGCTTCTCCCTACCCCCGCATTTAAAAAAGTATTTTTCTTCTTTAAGAAAAAACTCTTGTTATTTATTTCAAAAACCAAGCATCAAGGCCAGAAAGTAGATTCTGTTGGAGGCTCCCTAGAGTCTAAAACTGAGGGAAAAACCTTTTAATCCTCAGGACGTTCCAATTGTAACTGCCTTTATATTTAACTCAATGGATAAAATAATGCACTGGGCTTCTCCATAAAACTCACTCATTCTCATTTTTTAAGGAAACATTGTAGTGATTCCCAGTAAAAAGTGCAGGCTTATTGATCTAAGAGTTTAGGGACTAGGTATGGGATGTTTTTCACTCCACTTGAACAGCTCACGGTAATGAATGAGTACCTGAAACGAAGGACATTTGAGATGAGTTTTAATTACAGAAGGCAGAGCTGATGCACATTTCTGGGGAACAGTAAACTAAAAAATATGATTAAAGTAGCAACTTGATCCAGTGTATTAGGTTAAGCAAATGTGTAACTTAGTTTTAAAAGGTGTCTGACTCCTGGGGCTGGAGGTGGCTCTTGTCCTCCCCAGCTTAACAGGCTAATTAGAGTCACTATAGGCAGTTTGAGTAGTGAGTACACTTTAAAAAAAAATTAGTTTGCTAGCACTATTGAATTTGCAATAAGTGGAGTCAGCATCCGAAATAGTTCAGTATTTCACATAATGGCATTTTATTTAGTACTCTAGAGCGTGTTAAATGGCTCCCTTGAGCATTAAAGGCACCACTCCATTTTCCAGGACCTGCGTGAAGTCTGGCTCAATTACCCTCTCCACCCGCTGCAGGTGAGTGTGGCCTTGGGCTGCAGTGCCGCTGTAGCTCCTGGCATTCGTGCTGCTTCAGTTTGCCTTTTCTCTTCTCCTGCTTTTATCCTTAGATTCCCTTCAGTGGCATCGTGACTGTAAGCTGGGTGCCCGAACGGGGGAAGTTTGAAACAAGTAGTGAAAGGGTCCCACACGCTGCATTTCCGTGGTCTGGGATGAGGTGGGACTGGGACTGTCTTCCTTACACGGCAGGAAGACCTGGCTGTGTGGTTGCGGGTGGTCCCTCTCCTCTCCCAGAAAGTGGTGTTCAAAGCTTGTGCTGGCTCTAGCGTATCCGCCTGCCTGCCTTACAGAGCAACTGTGGGACCGAGTCTGGGCTCGTTACAAGGTGGAGCAGATGGTGAATTAGCACTGCTAAATGGTAACCTGATTTGGGCCTTGGAAACTGAAGACTTGGAGTCAGATTGCATAAAACGTATTATACATTAAAACTTCAGTGCAGTGTGATAACTTTTCACTCGAGATTTTAGATTTTAAAAAGTCTACACTTGGTGACATCCTGTTCCCCAGTTGGTTTAAAAATTCTTACTGTTCTTTGCTTTTATTTCTGTTTTACCTTGGAGATACACATATATGTGTGTGTGTGTGTGTGTATATATATATATTTATATATATATACACACACACACATATATACTCATATACACGTATTGTTATATACATATGTATGCGATATATAATCAGAATAATCACTAGTGACTGAACTCTCATCAGAGGCCTTATAGTAATAAATGGCATTAATTCAATGTACTTTAGAAATATTTTATTAATATAAAATTGCCCACAGTTGTTGGAAGTGATTATTTCAATTACTTTTAGTATATTTGTTCTCTGGCAGTTGTTAAAGGCCCGTTGGTATGTTGAGCACCTGCCTAATGATGCGGCGCTCCCCGCTGCAGCTGAAGCCGGCCTCAGCGGTGCTCATTCGGCAAGCTGGGTTAGTCCCTAGCAGGCACGCGGGGCGGCCGAGTTACTGTAATGCAGTGGTTCTGAAGGGCAGCCCCCAGACCTGCAGCGTCTGCGTCACCAGGGGACTTACCGGGAAGGCCAGTTCTTGGTTCGTACTCCAGACGTACGGAATCAGAAACTCGGGGGCTCGGGCCTGGCCCTGCGCATTTACCAAGTCCCGCAAGGGTTCTGACGAACACTGAAGTTCCAGAACCGCTGTGTTTCTAGAGGTGCAAGTTCTCCACCAGCAGCTTCAGCTCGCCTCTTCCTCGGAGAGCTAGTGTACTTGGGATTTTGAACAATCTGTGTACAGTACTTGGCCTTGAAATTTGATAGAAGATTGGAAAATACTACTTGAACCTTCCTTAAATATTAGGTTTGTTTGCCATTCTAAGGGATGAGAAAGAAGCTTCCATGTTTTATTGGCCTTTCAGAAATTGCTGCCCGTGGGAGAAGGAATTTACAAAACACTGTCCTAGAATTGATAATTGCTCTTGTAACCAAGAACTGTACACGATTTTTATTTATTTCCCTTTTCCTCTAGCTACAAGAGCCAAACACTGATCGACAACTTATTGAGACTTCTCCAGTTCTGCAGAAACTCACTGAGTTTGAAGAAGCAATCGGAGTGATGTTTACTCATGTTCGGCTTCTGGCAAGAGCCTTCACACTGCGAACTGTGGGATTTAATCATTTGACCCTGTGAGTTAAAAGTACCCACACAGTCCCATAGTGACCCTTCAAACAGGCAGGCCCAAATCTTTGCCGTGTGCCCTTCAAGGGAATTGGGATTTCAGACATATTCCCAGGAAATTGTGAGATGGGTGATAGGCAGGTGCTGGCGTGGACCAGGGCCTATGCTCCAATCCATTTAGTTTTGGTGTCATTGTCGTGTATCTGATTTCTTCATAAAGTGTAAGAAAAGTGTAGGAAGTAAACACTTTTTCTGTGAAGGGACAGGTATTAAACATTCTGGGCTTTATGGGCCCCGTGGTCTCTGTCGCAGTGACTTGATTCTGCCACCGCGGCGCGAAAGAATCCGTAGAAGCAGCGTGAATGCACGCACATGTCTGGGCCCCGGTTAAACGTTGTCCGCAGCAGCAGGCCCTCCGACCCCCGCTCTAGACGCGCGGTTTGCAGACGAGCTCCATGGTAATGAAGGAAATAACCAGAATGTGATTTCTCTGCATGCAGTTTTTTGTTCAGTTTTTGCCTTCCTTCCCTGAAATCAAATATTCACAATTCTCTCTAAACTGTAAACATTAAAGAATCTCATCTTAGTTTTTTTTTAGTGTTCTTAAGCTAGATTCCAGATTTGATTAATGTAGTATATCCAGGTTTGTAGGGAAAAATGCAAGTTAATAAATAATAATACAAGAATAAACTCTGTTTTGAATACCCACAACTACTTTTGCCCACCCTGTATTTAATAAAGAAGTAAGGGTTTAGCAAAGAAAATTCTTGGGCCTTGTTGCTTTGTTTGGTCTGTGTGGAGACTGCTATGTAGGACCGCTGTCCACACTGCACTTCTTCCAGTGGCCACTCCTCGGCCTCTGCGCAGGCGCTGCAAGCCGGCCTCTACTGGGCAGCTGTTCAGTCCTTACATTGGACTCACGGTGCTCTGTCTTTGAAACTCAACATAGCCTTGGGAATTATATTTAGTTTTGTGCTTTAAAGCAAGATGAACAAGTACATTGCCTTTTAAAATAACGTCTTTTTAAAAATTCTGTTTTTTTTAAATCTATAAATACTTACTGATCTCTTTACACTGGTGTTTCTTTATCCAGAGGCCACAACCAGAGGATGGAATTCCTGGGCGACTCCATCATGCAGCTAGTGGCCACAGAGTACTTGTTCATTCACTTCCCAGACCACCACGAAGGACACTTAACCGTGAGTGTGGGGGGTTGTTAAATCGTCCCTCTGTAAGATTGCTGTGTGATAGAGAGCGGAGGGTAGAAGAGCCACGTATCTATTTATGTAACTGATGACTTAGTTCTTGGTGACTCTAGCATGCACGTCATGCAGTTTTATTCATTTAATTATCAAGCTATGTACAAAGTGGTATATAGTAAGAACTCATTTTCATTTAATGATTGCTTACTCTGTGCAAGACACTGAGGTTGGCTTCATGGGGCGGAGAGCAAATATTAGTTGACACCTAGTCCACGCATAAGGAGAAGTTTAGAATGTAAGTAAATAACTACAAATTCTATCTGTCTACCTGCCCACCTGTGTATCTATAGTACGTATGTCTGTGCACATGCATGTACAGTATAAAAAGTATAAGGAAGCAGTGTCAATACTATAAAGAGGCATAGATGAACTGCTCACTTGTGCTGTTTAGGAAAAGATAAGGTTTCTTTTGGGTGTGGAGTTCTAAGAAAACTTCACAGATACAATGATGTTTGAGCCTTTAAAGATGGGTAGTTTTTGGCTTTTGGAAGTTGTGAGAAGAAGGTTCTGTGCAAAGGCATCCCACACATTGGGACCGCCGAAACAAGGGCACAGCGTGAAGAGTCAGCAGATAGAGACACCAGGGACTCAGTAGTTCGTAGACCACAGTGGAGCTGAAAGGGACTTACAAGGTTTGATTTATGGACAAAGTGAAACAGCCCCTCTCTCACTTTCGTCTCATTTTATAAAGCTTTACTAGGCTTTTTTATCTGCTGTGTATTTTTGCTCTGTGAAACTGATCCATAACATAACTGGAGTGGTGAACATAATGCATCTGGAAGCCAGTTGTGATGATCTCTCAAGACACAAGGAATAATCTGAGTAGTCCCTCTAGTACCGGGAATTGAGAAAGCAAATGCTTTATTAAGCAAAAGAAAAATAGAGTAGGTCCACATTATCTGCAGTTTTGCTTTCTGCAGACTCAATTACCTGGGATCAACCATGGTCTGAAAAGATGAAGGGAAAATCCCAATGAACAATTCACAAGTTTCAAATTGCGTACAGTTGTGAGTAGTGCGAGGAAATCTTGTGCTGTTCCACGCCTGCCTGGGACGTGACCCATGCCGTTGTCTGACGTATTCTTGCTGTGTGTGCCATCCGCCCGCCAGTCACATAGTAGAACAGCTGTCGTGGTATCGCAGGGCGTGTGTTCGGCCACCCCTATATATTTTATTTAACCATGGCCCCAGAGCACAAGAGTGGTGATGCCGGCAGCTTGGGAACTCCGTAGAAAGGCCATAAAGTGCTTTCTTTAAGTGGGACGGTGAGTACAATACAGTAAGATATTTTGAGAGCGAGAGAGAACACATTCATGTAACTTTTATGACACTATATTATAATTTTTCTATTTTGTTAATTATGGTTGCTAATCTTCTGTGCTTAATTTATAAGTTAAAGTTTATCATAGATGTGTATGTATAGGGAAAACATAATATATACAGGCTTTGGGACTTTTTGCAGTTTGCAGTCTCCCTTTCGGAAAAGAAAGGACTGATGTAGTAGCACACTATAATACAGTTTGTTAGTGTACACTTCCTTTTTTATTATGCTTGAAGCAAATAGTAAGTCTTTTTTACTTCGCATTCCTACAAATTTTATGCATGTTTTGCTTTGAACAGAATTGGATCTTATCTTTGCAACTGTGAACCCTGGAAATAGTTTATGTGAGACACAAATATTAGAATTCGAGACTATGGTGATTTGGCTATGTGTAAATGTAATTTTTCAGCAGAATTTCTAAGCCCAACAAAATACGGTGCTTTCATTCACTCACTCAATGGATATTAATTCTGCCTCTGCCATAACCCACATATCATTACATGGAAAATCAGCAGTACTCTTATTTTAAATTTAATTTAAAATTAATAGTTTGATTACCATATAAAATTAAGTGCTTTTGGGTGGAAAAGAAAGTGTTCTTGACTTGAATTAATATTAAATTCTTAAGAACATGTAAGCATTTACCAGAAACAGACTAGTGTTTGGAATCTTGCTGTGTTAGGGAATCAGTAAACGCTCATTCAGTATCTTCCATTAGGGAATGGACTTCATAGCTGTCAGAGGATCTGGTGGTCTGAGAAATGGCCAGACGAAACCAAACAGCTTGAGGTAGTTGCTCATTTTATGTCTGTATAGAAGCCACTGTTGAAAATGTGTGACGTGAATACACACATTTGCCCTGACTGGTGTGGCTCAGTGGGTTCAGCGTCATCCTGCTAACCGAAGAGTCGCTGGTTCATTCCCGGTCAGGGCACATGCCTGGGTTGCGGGCCAGGTACCCGGTTGGAGGCATGTGAGAGGCAGCCGATTGATGTTTCTCTCTCTTGTTGATGTTTCTGTCTCTCTCCTTCCCTTCTTATTTCTCTAAAAGTAAGTAAAATCTTATTAAAAAAATAAAATAAATGCACACATTTACCCCTGTATTTCTACAAAATTATTTATGAACTCTAGGATTTTGTGGAGATGGGATGTTACAGATCAACAAGTTTACTCCTCCCATCCTGGTCTCTGTATACGCCCGTGACCCCACCCCAGCAGTGCACAGATGATGAAACCAGAACTCACAAAGTTCCCCCCCAGGTCAAGGTAAAGGTAAAACCAGGGCTATGCCAGTCTCCAGTTTTGTGGTCTTTCCAAAATTTCGGTGCCGTAACTGTAGTTTTATCCGAGGTGTGTTTATCAGCCTTGCTGTCTCAAAATTAAACAATTTTGGGGTCACTTATTAGAAAGATGTTAACAAATGATAAAATTGTGATATAATGGTTTTTATTAACTATATTCATAAAAAGCTTTGGTAAAAATCAATAGGACCAGCAGATTGGTTGGCAAAACAAAGATCTGTCATCAGTTAAATGCATACTTTAAAAGATAGGGACTCTCGGTGAGGAGAGTGGCTGCTTCACTTCTCCTGCCTGTAACCCTGTCTGGCACGGGCTTTGACCACACTGCGCTCTCTTGGTTTTTCTCTCCTCTTTAGCTGCTCTACCTTAGCCTCCTTGTGGCTCATTTTATCCCACATAGCTAATGAATATGCCAGTATCTAAACTGCTCGCTCCTACCCCATTTTCTCTTCTTACAAATCTTTCCTTGGCTGTCCTTTCCAGTATTTCACGCTATAGGCAGATGACTTCCAAACACATCTCTTCAGTCCATTTCTTCTCTGAGCTCCAGTCCCAGCTGCCTTCTCAGGACTTCTGCACGTTCAAGACTGGACTTAACAATCTTTTCCCACCTGGGTCCTCTTCCAGTACTCCCTGAGTGATTGAATGGCCACATCAGCCCTCCAGTGTTGCAGGCCAGAACCCTGGGAGTCATCTGTGATTCCTCTACTTCCCTTCCGTGTGCTCTAGAGCACTCACAAAGCCTGGCAGTGTTATCCCGTAAGCACCTCATCTTGATCACCAGATCCTCTGGACCAGCTTCTGTCAGCTGGACCGCTGCACTGGTTTCTGCACAGCTGTCAAAACGTTACAGGAATATGATTGACAAAACACCCAGTCAGAAGGGGTGGCGTTTATGAAATTGCAAAGAATAGGAATCTTAGGTTGTGTTTATATAAAGCCCTAGGCAATGTAGCAGGCTCAGATTTCCCCCCAGGATGTAGGTTGCTTGTGGGTGTTTTTGTACTCTCCCCGAAGGGACACTGTCCCAGGCAGAGGTCCTTCACAGGCCCAGGTCTCAGGCCTGTTGGGCAGTTTCACAGCTTCCTGTACTCACTCGTCTTCCTGTGTCAGGTCTTGCTCCCATGCAGGCTGTTTTACATGCTGTGGCCTGTGGAGTTTTTTCACATGTGTCCTGTGACCACATGGGTGAGTCATCTTCAGTCCAGTTGGTTGTTCCTCTTTGTCTCCCCAACCTCCTAATATTGGAGCGTCCCAGTTCCCCGACCTCTCCTCCTTTCTGCCGACTTCCGCTCATGAGTGGCCTCATGGCTTCAATTACGTCTCTGCACTGCTTCCTAATTTATGTCTTTAGCCTTCACTTCCTACCCCTAATTTCAGGCTCATATGTCTAGATGTAATCTATAGATATACTTGACTACCCAGACAAACCGATATACCGGCACCCCTAGTTGCCTTTCCATCAGGTGTCTCAAACCTGACATGTCCAAAACCCCCTCATTTTCACCCCCAGACCTGCGTCTCTCCAAGTGTTCTCTGCCTCAGCCAGGATCAGTACTCTCTTCTAGGTGCTCAGGCTGAAAACCTTGCGGTCATCCTTAACCCTTCGCTTTCTCTCGTACCAAACCTCCCAAACATTCGAGTGTCCTGTTGATTGTGCCTTAAAAGTTTGGCTTGAACGTGACTCTTTTTCACCAGGGTGCACTGTTATCTTCCCCTGAATTACAGCCGAGCCTTACAACTGGTTCTCCCCTGCCCCCCACCCCCACCTCTCCTGGGAAGCCTTTGCCGTGCAACCTTTGCACACACCGTGGCCAGGTCGCTCACCTCCTTTGGGTCTCTGTTATAATGTTGTCTTGTCAACGAGACCTTCTTGAACCTGCCCCGCTTAAATGGCAACTTCTTTCCCTGCCCACAGGCCCTTGACTGAGCTTGGAGCCGCATCTCCATTGTGTTCTTGCACTTGTTTACTGTCCGTTTTCTCTCACCAGAGTGTAAACCCCATGGAGGGCAAGGGTTTTTGTCTGTTTCCTTCATTCCCAATTTCCCGGGTCCTTGGAGAGTTCCTGGCATACCAGTGCTCAGCAGATATGCTTCGGATGAGTAGAGAGTGGCTGTGTCCCAGTCTAAGGCCCTTTAGCTGTCCTCTGGATGGCAGCTAAAGAACAAGCAGGGCCCCGAGTGGTCTGGCCCGCCTGCCTGCCTGGCCTCACATCGCATACTTCACTCGGCATCTCTGCACTGGCCTCTTCGAGTTCCTCTGAGCCTCTTCCTGCCGCCGGGCTTTCCCTGTGCTGCCTCTCCTGCCTGGAGTCCATTCTGCTCCCGGCTCTTGCTCTCCGGAGTCCAGTCTCTCCTACTGTTTTGTCAGATGTCACTTCTGAAGTGACTTCTGGGTACAAGGGCCTCTTTCCCCCAGTGGCCCCCAGTCAAAACCCCATGCCCTTTTCCTTCCTTGCACTTGTTTCAATTTGCCTATCCCACCAACCTAGAAGTTCTGGGAGAGCTTATTTTTATTTATTACTGTATGCCCAGCAGCGCCTGGCATATGGTCAGCTCCCTATATAGATTTGGTAAATATGCAAATGAACACGAGTTTGGCAGTTGGCTCCGTCACGTGGAGGAGGAAGTGACCACTGTTTCGTGTGTCAGGAAACAAGCTGACAGCTTATTGGTGAAGGTCTAAAGATTAAAATTGGTGTAAAAATGGTGGGGGGTTATTCGGTGTAGTTGCCTTTGTTGGAGGATGATGGCAAATCACTGCTGTGACTGCAGAGCACACGACCACAGTGACCAACACTGGGGGGCACCGTTGGCCTCGAGCTTCGGGCTCTGCAGTGACTAAGGACGGGCAAGCTAATGAAATCATGGTTTTCAGGTTTTGAGTGCCGATGGGGAAAAACACAGTGTTTTACAAGTTGAATATTCAAAAAGGCCTACTTGGGAAGTAATGTCAGGCTTGCATAATTCTAGGATGACCAAATTTGAATTGGAATGTAGAGGGAAGAGGTTCCATTCTACAGACTGAAGTTACTATTTTTTAGGGTAGAACCTGCCCAGCTGCGTCAGGGGGAGTAGCAAGAGGGCCTCAGTGTTTACTCAGACCAGAGTGCCTGTCTTGCCACCTTTTCAGGTTTTAACTTTTTCAGTTTGAACTCTCCTTCTTTCCTCAACTGTACTACAAGCTACTGTACTAAAAACCGTTGCTAAACCCATGCCTACTATTCGCAAGACGCTGTACTCGACAGTGGCGTGCACCAGCAAGATGAGCCTGTGGAAATTTTTCTTTTTAGTGGAGGGACTTGGGATAGTGGAAAGCAAGGATGAAAAATAAAGCATTGGAAACCCAGTGACCCCATCCCTCCCTGCCACCTCCAGGGAGCACTGGGCATGAGTCACCCAGACAGAGAGGGCAGACTCTGCGGCCTCCTGGTTGGAAAGCTCTCTGTCACTGGGATAGTTTGGCCTTTGCATTTGCCTGCTGGTGTTTGTGTACCTTTTCTTCAGTTGTCATGGGGAATGGAGACCATCTGGCTACAGTCTCGGTGTAATAGATCTGCGTGGCACATCACTGTCACTTGTAACAATATATTCTGCCTGCACCCCGTGCTCCGGTGTTTGAGTCCTCTGAGCAGCCATCACAGTCTGCTCATGCCACACTAGGGGGCCCCCTCTGGTAGCGCATGCCCCGCTGCTGTGGTCTTCTCTTTAGAATCGAGAGTGGAGAGGGTGGTTGAAGGAAGAATGCCAGTGTGGTTTGTAATTTGTTTTGAGCCAATAAACCTTTTCCTCATAAAAATTTAAGTTTAAACTAATTATGAGACTGCTGTGCTGAGATAATAAAAAACATCCTGGATTCTCAAAAACAGAGTTTGCGATTTGCGACATTTATTTGGGTCCCTGCCATGGTGTCAGGAACTCAGCAATGTTTTCCTCCGCTTTCCAGAGGAGCCTAACTATGGCTTTCTTCACTTTCGCTGGTGATTTCAAGTGAATTTGGTGGGGGGATGATGTTAAAACGAAGGACAGCCTGGCATTGGGTAAAAATGGAGAGCTTTGAAGACAGTGAGGGGCATTCTGCATCGAAGACAAATGCAGAGGGATTCCTAGAACTGCCTGTGGCTTTCCTCCTGTAACAGAAGAGGAAGCACGCCCTGCCCCGTGAAGGTGCCGCTAACAAGGGCGGAGAACATCTCCGGTGTGTTTCTCACGTGCTGGTCACTATACTTAGATCTATGTTTGTTCAGGCTGATTCTTACTATCCCCCGTGTGGCGGAGGCTCCTTTCTCCGTTTTATAGCTGCAGAAACTGACACTCCGAGGGATTTAGTAACTTCCACAGGGTCACTTAGCCAAGAAGTGGGGCCACAGTGTGAACCCAGGCAGCTTGGCGCCAAGTCTTTAGCTTTTACTACATAACTAACATGAGCCAATGTTTGCAAAACAGTCTAATAACTATCACATGCCCAGTTGGGTGCTTAATGTTTGTTTTCTAGGCTTCTACTAAAAAAACAAAAGGCAGATATTTATGGCATCAACATCTGCAGGCTTTCCAACCTCATGTCTTGCTCCATTCAAATTCATCCACCAAAATGATCTCTCTGAAATCAAAAGCCACTCTGCCATTGCTTCCTTTTGGCGCCTTTTGGGACTCCTCTCCCCCAGGAGAGTGCAGACTCCTTTGCCTTACCTGCAAGCCCCTCTCCGCCCAGAGGCTGGCCAGCCCCCACAGTGTCAGCTCTTCTCTGCTGGGCTCTGGTTTCTGCTCCACCTCCACTGAGCCGTCACTGGCTGTGTCATATAGTTCCCTGCTTTTGCCAGAGCTGTTCCTTCTCCCTGGAAAACCCTTTCCCTGTGCTTCAGTTCCTTCAGGCTGCTGTGACACAATACCACCGACTGGGTGGCTTATGAACAGCAATTTATTGTTACAGTTCTGGAGGCTGCAAGTCCAGGATCACAGTGCCAGCAAGTCAGGTGAGGGTTGTCTTTTGAGTGTAGACTTTTCATTGTACCCTAATATGGTGAAACGGGCTAGAGATTTCTCTGGGGCTTCTGTTTTTTTTTTTTTCAATCCTCACCTGGGCAGATTTTTTTTCATTTCTGAGAGAGAGAGAGAGAGACGGGGGGAGTGGTGGGGGAGAGAAACATCAATGTGAGAAACATCGATTGGTTGCCTTCTTGTACATGCCCCAACGGGGGATCAAACCTTCAACCTGGGGGTGTGCCCTGACCGGTGAATAAACCTGCAACTTTATGGTCTTCAGGGTGATGTTCCAACCAGCTGAGCCACACCTCCTGGGGTTGGGGCCTCTTTCATAAGGTCAGTGATCCCATTCATGAGGCCTATACCCTCATGACCTAGCCACCCCCAAAGGCCCCATGTCCTAATGCTGTCATCTTCAAGGGTTAGGTTTTTAACATATGCATTTTGTGGGACACAAACATTCAGACCGTAGCACCCACCCTTCTCCCACTGGCAGACACGTTCTTGTTTAGTTTTGACTTGATATCACCCAGAATCCTCCAGCATGAAATTTTTTTAATGCACATGTCCAGGTTACATCCCCAGAGATTCTAATTCCTTGGTTTTTAGAAGAGGCCTGTGTACCCTGTCTCAGGAGTCCCCAGTGGCTCTGATGTAACAGCTGGGTCTGTGAGCCTCCAAAACCTTTGTGCTCGGGCCGGGTCCCCCAGGAGGCCTTTGGGAGGCTGGGTGGAGAGGAGCACCTGTGCGCACAGTGGCCCGTGCTGTCCCGCAGCTGCCACGGCGGGGGCCAGTTCGTGAGTTGGTTCCCTCGGAGATTAGCAGCCCCCAGAGGGCAGCAGTGGGTCGTGGATCATCTTGGGGTCTTCAGCTCCCAGCACAGGGCCTGCACAGAACCGGCCTCCACCCGTTAGGCCTCCACCCGTTACAGGGGAACTGCGGCAGCCTCCCGCGTCTGCCTCCTGATCCCCTGGCTGTCCCATGGGCTGGCCGACAGCACGATTCATTCTGAGCAGCGTTCAGCAAAGGCCAAGGATGGAAGTTGTCATTTAAAAAATTGTCATTTGGACTTTTTTGTTTAAGTAAAGAGCAAAGTCTTAACCTCTTTTCAACTCTTCTAAATTTGCACTGACTCAAAAAATATGGGTGATTTGTAGCTTCCTTTCCCCCACCCCCCTCACTTTCTCCTGGCCATCCTGCTACGTTAAGACCTGTCTGGGCATTTTTAAATAAAACTGGAAGTGTTTCTGTTTCCACCTTCACTGCTTTCTTTTTTTCCCCTTCAGACAGCGTTTCTGTACAGCCCTGAGTGAGATGCCCTTGAGCTGGAAGTGGGCAGCCAGGCCTGTGGCCACAGGCTGGTTGGTGTGTGCTTACGTGCACCTCTGACTTGTTTATTCCGAGGCACGAAACCTCCACATATGCAGCCTGAAGTAGAGATTTCTCCTCTCACCCAAAGCTCGTATTGAGAGAGAACCTACCTCACTTAGCAGAGCTGTATCCTCAGAATAGCCCCCCTGTTCCCTCATGGCCTCTACTGAGAACCCCGCCCCTCCCGTTAAAAATCCAGACCGGAAAAGGTCTCTCCATTCCAGCTCAATTATTCTGTGATTACATGGTAATAGGCTGGTGGGCTGCCTTTTGGTGGGGGTCTTCTATTAAGGTTATATGCTAGGCCTTTTTAATTTTGAGCTTCTCTGTGGATATTAGTTTTAGTGAAACACTGTACTGAAGAAAAGATAGAGTTGGGGGGAGTCAGAGGAGGAAGGGAACACGGTGAGCGAAGAATAACAGTCTGTAACTCAGCAGCAAGCATGGCTTATGAAGATCAAGCTGTAATTCTGCTTCATGAATCATCGTCAGACAAATTAAGAACATATTGTTTCTTATTTATCTGTTGTCAAGGATGCAATCTCAAGCATAGAGAATAAATCTTGATTTTCATAAGCTTCGTTGACACCGTGGAGCCACAGAGCATAAAACTTGCAGCTAATAAACAAAGTGGGACGTGGAAGGGCAGGGGGATGAGACCAGCTCCCACGCAGCTGCCTCTGGCGCCTCGGCCTGGGCGTCGTGGATGTCCCTCCGCAGCGAGGGGCTGTGGTGGACTAGGCATCTGCTCTGTCTGTCGTAGGAAAAGTCCTAATTGTCGGTATATCACTCCCCCACATCTGAGAGTTTGGGGGCAGGTGTTTTCAGCCCCTGTTGGGCGAGTTCCCATCTCTGTGTCTGCCCCTCCCGCCACGCGCCTCCCTTCCTACTACCTCCCTACTTCCTCTAGTGCCGTAGTTAGCAAGTGTTAAGTTCCTCAGCCAGGTACTTCCGGGGCGCCTCTTCTGTGGATGGGTTGCTGCTTCCATGCACTGCTTAGTGTTGCTACTTGGATAGTTCTTGGAGGACTCCTAGCTAACAAATCCCCAGGAGAAATTTTTGTTTCGAATTTCTGAATTTTAAATATGAAAATTACATTTTAATTTGATTAATGATAAAGCATTTCGGTTTGAAAAACTGTAACTCAGGATATGTAGTAGAAATCTTTATAATAATAAAAGTAGAAGATGTTGTAAGTAATTTAAGTATTTTAGGTAATACTTGCTAAAACATCACTTCCCCAGATCTTACAATATCAAAATTAGCATTAGTACTGTGAAACTTGAAGCTTACTTTAGACATTTAAAAGATGCTTTTTTAAAACAAATGTGCAGTGATAGAAAGCAGCTCGAGTGTGCCGGGCGGGAGGGGGATTGTGTTAGCTGATTGCCAAGGGCCTCCTGGAACTGGTTTGGGATGCGGGAAGCGTGGAACGTTGTCAAAACTCATCTAACTGTACTTAAATGAGTGCACTTTATTGTATATAAGTTACAGTTCAGTAAAGTTGATTTTAAAAAATTTTAATGCTCCTTCATTTGATGACATTAAACTTAATGGGAGCTATGACCTTTAAAATAGTATAGCATGTCCTGCAACGCTGGTCATTACAAGTAACAACTAAGTGATCGATTTAAATGTCAGTTAGGTAACATCCAGGAGCAGAGTAAGTTATCGAAGCGAAGCCAGAAGTGCATGGTCACTGCCGCCTGGGGTTAGTGGTTGAGCGTGTGCGTGATCACTTCCCCTGGTGTTCTGCTCAGTGAAATGGTCTCGGGCTGGCTGGTCCCCGCGCCAGGAGCAAGAGAGATGCCAAGTGGGAAATGGCATCTAAACGCATCTCGGTTCCCTTGGCCAGCTGCTGCGAAGCTCCCTGGTGAACAACAGGACGCAGGCCAAGGTGGCGGAGGAGCTGGGCATGCAGGAGTATGCCATCACCAACGACAAGACCAAGAGGCCCGTGGCCCTGCGCACCAAGACGCTGGCAGACCTTTTGGAATGTGAGTCCTGCAGCATGAAGCTGTTCTCCTAACCAGCACATTCAGATTTTAACTCAAAGGGACCAGCATCTATCCTTAATGTGGAGTAAGACGTGTGTAGAATGCATTGAGTGTGCAGTCTGCGTTCAATGGAGCCAGCCCCGCCGCACCCCTCCGCCCCAACGCCCAGCCCTTCGCCCCTTCGCACCCGTAGCAGAGTGTGAAGATTGGTGGCAGTGAATTGTAGCTCGTGCTGCACCCCCCACCCCCTCCCGCAGCCTTTATATCAAGACAGAGAAGAAAGAAGGATAATTCACTCACTAAATAGTAAAACGATTAACCATTGTTTTGAATGAGCTCGAAGCCCTGTGGGCAAACATTTTCATCTTTTACACATTCTGATGTGGTCTGTTTGCATTATGAATAATCCTGTTATAGCTGAGTAAAGGGTTACACACATAATTTTATTGTTTCTGATACTGCTTTATAATAAATGGGCCATACACTGGGCCTTGGGACTTTTTAAGGTTAGAGTATTTTTGACAGTTGGAGTCATATACAGATATTAAGGTCTACCATTCAAAAGCAGCTCACTTACAAAGTGCAAAGGCATTCTGACTAGACCCAAAAAAACTTCTTTGTCAATTAAAGACAAATAACTTAAAGATTAAAATTATTTAAAAATTAAGTTTAGTGATCATTCTTACTAGCATTTTTTTTTTAGTTCAATGAAAGCTATTTTTATTTCTTCTTTTAAAATATCACCATTTGTTTACTTGGTTATGGTACCTTTTAATACTTTGAGTTCATTATTTATTAATGGGAAGTTAGATATGTTGTTATCATCATCATGCCCAGTATTACATTTTCTGTGTTTGGGCAGATCGGATCTGTGAATTGTTTCATTTCTGTGCATGAAATGTAACACAGACCCTTGTTCGTGGTGACCTCAGGGTTGGTGTGAGGATGGCAGGCCCCAGGATGTGCTCATTCTGGTGTCAGGTCTGATCTTCACATTTTGTTTTCACTTACTTGACCTTAACGTGCTTGTGTGCCCAGATATCATTCTTCCCCTGCTGTACCAGAACATTTCATCTGCCATTTCCACAGACTTAGCCAAGCGGAATGTGGTCTTTGTGACTTTGCATCTTAATCACACACCTCTATTGCTGCTTCTAATAGTAGCGGTGAAGAGTAGTTCTTGCTTAAAGAAAGGTGCAGTGGTAATGCTAAAAAATGCAGAGGGCCTGGAAGTTGAAAACCTTGTTCAAATGTTTGTTAACCGTCCAGGTCTCATTCTTTCTGGTAAATGGCAGTACGTTGTGGTTAATTTTTAAATGTTCTCTTTTCCAGCATTTATTGCAGCACTGTACATTGACAAGGATTTGGAATATGTTCATACTTTCATGAATGTTTGTTTCTTTCCACGATTAAAAGTAAGCTCCTATAAAATGTAAATTGGTTGTGTGCTTTATGCTTGGTGATCTCAGAACCCGTTACTAAATGCTTTTGGGTGACTTGCTCTAGGAGTTCATTCTGAATCAGGATTGGAACGACCCCAAATCCCAACTTCAGCAGTGTTGCCTGACACTGAGGACCGAAGGGAAGGAGCCAGACATCCCTCTGTACAAGTGAGTGCACGCTGCCCGCAGCCGTGGGAGCCCGGGGGCTGGGAGTCAGGCTGTGGTTGCCCAGGGGCAGACAAATCCCCATGGGGTGGGCAGGGCCAGGGCCCAGGATTGAGACTTCTTAACCCCCACTCGGCCTTCGGCTGCTCAGTCCTTTAGCTCTGAGTAGATGGGTCACAGATGATTATCTAAGCTTTTCTCATCTCTAAAATGCTGTTTCAACTACTCCCTGTGAGGAACACATACTAAGATTAGGAGACCAGGATAGGCACAGTTCAGATGAAATAGTTTTTATATACATTTTAAAAAAATATTTCATTTATTTTCAGAGGGAGGGAGAGGGAAGGAGAAAGAGAGGAAGAGGCAGATTGATGTGAGGGAGAAACATCGATCAGTTGCCTCTCACACGCCCCCAGCTGGGGACCCTGGCTGGGAATGGAACTGGCAGCATTTTGCTTTGCAGGACGATCCCCAACCCACCGAGCCACGCCGGTCGGGCTATACACACTCTGTGTTGTCATTTCTTGTGACCTGTGCTGTGCCTTCAGTCTGGAAGATTGTGTCTGCTTAATTTGTAGCAGGATTTGGGTGCCTCTTTCCACCCCTTGGAAGCTCCGCAGGCCTCCCCTGCTGCTCGACAGACACGTTTTCCCGGGCGGTCACTGTAAGAAGGTGGTCACTGTAAGAAGTGGGGCGGCTCTTCTCTGCTGCTGTGTTATTCAAATATTTGGAGCTTTTTTCCCCTTGGAACGTGTATCAAAAGCTGCCGAGTACTTTTGAATATCTTTAGTGACAAATCTTTATTCTCTGAGCGGTAGCCAGAAATTCAAAAGGAATGCAGGTCACTCCACACATAACCCCAGCTGTGATGAAAACAGGAGGTTGGACTCTGAAGTGGAGTAATTATATTGAGGCACTCAGACGTTCATTCAGAAGGTAGTTTCAAAGAGGAATTACAAAAAGGAAGAATTGTCAAAATAGGTGGGTCGCCTCCCAAGGCGCTGTCTGGATGCGCGTTACTGAGGATGTTTCAGGTCCAGCGTCAGCCCAGGTCTGACGCACGAGGCGGCAGGCGCGCCCGCCCCTTCTTGTCCCCATCCCACACGCCCCTCCCTTGGGCTTCCTCTGCCTTCAGGCCATCTAGGAGAAGCCCTGCAGTGGCGGCAGGGGATTTTAACTCCTTTTGTCTGTTTTTATTTAATAGTCACCACATAGTACATAAGGTTTTTCACTGAAAGAAAAACTGAGGCCCAGAGAAATTTGTGTCAGTGCACAAGAATCTAAATTGTCCCAAGAAGCTGCCACCGCTAAACGATGTTTCCCTTATTGGGGAAAAACTTCAAATATTTAGAAATAGTACCTTAATATGTGCCTAATAGGCATAATGAATATCCCTGGATTACATGAAAGGCTCAAAGTCTTTCCTCATCAAGGTGATAATTAAGGTCCAATAAATAAAATGGGGACGATGCACTCTTCATGGCGAGGCACAGTCACTGTGGTGAGTGCTGCCTTACTGAAGCCGCGGGCCTTAATCCCGAGGAGGGAGGGCGGAGGGCGTTAGCCCGGAGATAATGACGCCCCCTTGTCAGTCCCCCAGCAAAAGTGCACATGGGCTTGTTCTCTGTCACCAAGATGAAGGGGCTGTTCTACATAGTTTTTCAAGATTGCCGTGTTCCTTCCATTATCTCGTTGGCTACTTTTAATTTCCCTTTTCCACGAAGTTATCAGTTTCCCCGAGTTTGAGATCTGCAACTGGTCGTTAAAACCCGGAGCACCTGGAGTTTTGTTTTTCCGCCGTTGTGCTGTGTGCTCAACATTATGCATACCGTGGAATGATCTCAGATGTCTCAGAAATTAAATGCATTTTCTGATCTTTCAGATAAGATCACAGACATCAGAAAGAATCCATAAAGGGTGTGAAACCATTCAGACGTGGCTTGGGGTGTATTACCCAGATATGTATTGTTTTTGGCTGTGATTAGCACTGAAAAACAGTGAACAGACTGAAATGGTTAAATTTTCAGTGATAAACATGTGTTCATTTTACGATACTTGGAATATGCACGCTTTCAAATTGCTTAAAAATATTTTACACTTTACTGTTAGCCTTCAGATACTATTTATAATTTATACTATTTATACTTTGGGAAAAATACATATAAATTGTGTGTTGAATTTTTAAAATTTTCTATTACAAAAGCTCTCTGTATTTGTGAGGGTTAGCAAATATAAAACTCACTCCTTTAATTTGCTTGTTATTCTTACTTTCCTCTTTCTAAGCAGTATGTACGTGGTTTTTCTTGGCATTGCATATTAGCAATAACAATTAAATAGCACTGTACCATAATTAACCTTCTTTCCTTTCCCTTCAGGACTCTGCAGACAGTGGGGCCATCCCATGCGCGCACCTACACTGTGGCTGTTTACTTCAAGGGGGAGAGAATAGGCTGTGGGAAAGGACCAAGGTATGAGAAGAGCATCCTTTTAATTTCTTCAGGGGAACATCCTGTGTATCTGTGAAGTCCCTACTCGGTATTTTGAAAGTCTGCAGTCTGTCTTTTTTAAATTGGGGCATAGAACGTTTGGAGCTAATAAAGTGAATCCCAAGGATTAATGGCCCCACCATGCCCAGCCCCGACCTTGAAAGTCCGCCTTGCATAGTGGGAATGCCACCACCTAACGGGCTTTGGCTGCCTTGAGCAACCACATGGCCGGGTGCACAGGTAAGGTCTGTCCTGTTCGGGTCGCCCAATGGAGAACCCAACATTGCTGCAAGCATTTAGTTATTTATTTTATGTGTTTATTTCCTCACTCAAGGAGCTTCTTGATTGTAGAGAGAGGGGGAGGGAAGAAGAGAGAGAGGGAGAGAAACATCGATCCATTGCCTCTTGCACATTCCCCATCTAGGGACCGACCCTGCAGCTTAGGTACATGCCCTGACCAGGAATCGAACCCACAGCCTTTCGGTTTGTGGGATGACACTTCAACCAACTGAGGCACACTGGCCCGGGTGCTGCAAGCATTTTTAAGAAAAACATCCTGGGCGACACAGGCATTAGATATTTGATCTCTTAGTGCTACTCACACTTTGTGGAAATGCCAGTGTCTGCAGGTGAAGAGAATTACGTGTACTATCACCTTTCTTTGGACCCTCTCTATATGTTAAACTGAGAGATGATTAGAAATTTGTCTGTACATATATTTTTTACTCTTTGCTTGTTTAAGCTTTACTAAAGGAAGCTGTTCAAATTTAAGTAGGAAATACTTCAAACATAATATAAATGGAAGGCATTGTATTGCAGTATTAAAAGTGTGGAACGAATAACTCAAACAGGTTTTGTGCAAAGAAATGACATTTCTGCACGCCCTGTGCGTGTTCCTGTCCGTGCGGTTCAGTGTGTGACAGGGGGCGTGATCAGATAGAAGTTTACGTACCAGACGTGGAAATCAGCCTGAGTACTTTGTAGCCATACCGTTTGTTTTTGGAAAACTCTTTGAATGGAAGTGTGCCTTACCTGTATTCTATTTAATAGTATTCAGCAAGCGGAAATGGGAGCGGCAATGGATGCACTTGAAAAATGTAAGCCTATCTCTTTTCCTATAATTATTTGTTCATAATGTAATGAGTGTTTTATGGAAGGAAATGGGAAAATAGAAAAATGGTAAGTACTGATAAAATGCGATCTTTTTTCTTCATAATTAGCCTTCACAAAGAGTGTTGTAGGATGTGAGATACGTACCAAAAGGGCCTATAGTTTTTTAAAGTGCCCCTGAGTGCCTTTTGATGTTTATTTTCCTTTTTTGCATGGAGTCTCACTCTCAGCCCAGGTAACACTTTCATGTGTTTCTAAAATCTTGTACATGCAGAGGTTTTTTCCTTCTTTATTTTTGGCCATTGTTTTGTTAAAATGGGATGATATTTACATAACTTCTTTTCTTGCTCATTTCCGGCTTCCTTGCAGGTCATATCAATTCATTCTTTTTTTTTTTTAAGATTTAATTTTTTTTTTTAAGAGCAAGGGGAAGGGAAGGAGAGAGGGCAAGCAACATCAATGTGTAGTTGCCTCTTGAATGGCCGCTCCTGGGGACCTGGCCCACAACCCAGGCATGTGCCCTGACTGGGAATCGAGCCTGTGACCCTTGACTTTGCAGGCCTGTGCTCAGTCCACTGAGCTACACCAGCCAGGCAATTCGTTTTTTTTCTTAATGGCTGCATTTAGGTTAATGCTGTAAATGTGCTGTAGTTTATTCAGGTTTTGTTTCCCCCCCTTTTGTAATTGGTGGACACTTTGTTTCTGTTTTTTTATCACTGTCAACAATAAATGTCTATCTATTGGTGCTTTCAGTTCTGTGGGAGAAAGTCCCAAGAGTGGGCTGGCCGGGTTGAAGAAACTTGAATTACATGATTGACCATGTAGGGAGCTGCGTAATTTTTTGTAAATTGAAGGTATAAAATATGCAAGAAATTTTTCTTCTGAGATCTGTTGTGCTGCACAGCAGAACCTGTGGGCACAACATGACAAAGCAATCCGATTATGCTTTGAGTACCAGCTAAATGTGGGAGAGTGCGGCGAAATGGGGGAAGCTGAAAGTGAAGAGGCCGGGGATTCTCAGCGTGGGGGAGATTCCAGAAAGGGCAAGAGATCTCGGAGCGGCGTCGAAATCAGTGGGCCACAGCTTCCTGCGTGTGGGCGGAGCCGGGACGAGTCAGTGGGGGCAGAAGCCAGGGTGGCCAGTGTCCCGTGTCTGTGGCCTCTTCCCTGAGTTTTTCAGGGGAGTCAGTTGGGAAACTTTTTCATCTATTATACATAAACGCACAATCACATATTGAAATGAAAGTGAGATTCCATTTCCTGCTGTAAGATTGTTAAAGGTTATTCGTAGAGGTTTTTTTGTTTGCTGTCAATAGTGAAACAGTCCTGGAGAGAGGCCTCTCCTGAGCCCGGCCCCATACGCATGCTGGTAGGAGGGAGTTGTTTCACCGGCCGGGCCGTGTGTGTCGGGTCCCTCCCGAATCCACACCCTCAGATCCAGAGCTTTTATTTCTGGGAGTCAGGCCTGAGGGAGTAATTGTACCATGATAGTGGTGACAACTAGATTTATAATAGCCATATGTACATCAAACTGGGTGTTTAAGAGTGGGGAAATGTTTAAATAAATTCTGGCGGGTCCCAGGGGTGGGCAGACGTTTTCCGTGAAGGCCCAGATAGTGAGCAGCTGGGCTTCACCGGCCGTGGTGCGTGTGGCCATTGCGCGGCCGCGCCTGTAGCCCGCCGGCGGGAACGGCGTGTGCACGAGCAGTGCCTGTGTCCCAGGACGGCTCACTGCCCGAAGCAGGTGGAGGGCTGTATTTGGTCTGCGGACAATAGTTTGCCAACCCTTCCTTTATTCAAATGTTTTAATATTTTACAGCCATTAAAATAATACGGGGTGGGGCAAAGGTAAGTTTATAGTTATGCGAAACACAGACTTTATTCTTGTATTATTATTTATTATTGTATCATTTTTCCATACAAACAACCGTAAGCCTACTTTTACATGTGTGTGTGTCTGTGTAATACATGTACACGTTGACAGTGTGTATGTGTGTGTGGATTGTAACTGGGCTTCATAGGAAAAGTGGTATGAGGATAGATTCTAAAAGTTTATCAGTGATTAGATCTGAGTGGTGGGATTTAAAATGTAGATCAAGTTTTACAATGGAAGTTGCTGAGGAGGCAAGGTTTATTTGTAGGAACTTGCTCCATAGCTAACTTTTTTGGGATTTGTTTGATTTATAGCTTTACATTTACTTACACTGCTTGAACCCTGTGTTTTATACAGTATAAAAGGAACCAGTGTAATATTGGGGGAATAGGATTTTATTTCCATTTTATTTCTAAAACACAGATGCCATTGTGTTCCTCTTTTGCTTAAAATCAGTCACCGACACCCAGATATTCCAGACCTTACTGATTCACCACCTGCCTGTCACATACTTTTTCTACTATCCTGTCCCTGTCCCTTCTCTCATCTGGGGTGAGGATGGGATGCCGTATAAAAGGGGGAACTTAGGAATACAGTATATATTTATATCCACTTTTATTATGCTTCAACCTTAACCAAAAAGAAAGTTGCTTTTCGCCAGGCATGCTACATTCTCCCACCTGTCTGAGTCTTCATGTGTTTAAATATGAAGCAGTACCTCTTGCATCTGACAGTCCCCTACCCACCGGCTTGGCAGGACAGCGTCATTTTCCTGTGTGAACGGATTACTTTTATTGCTCTCAGCCATGCCTGCCTCCTGTTGTGATGTCTGTTGTCAGAGTACGCGTTTGCTGAGTAAGAGTGTAAAGTGACTGCTTCTCATTCCATACTTGATGTCTTACTCCATTGCTACCCTCACTCTAAACCACAGATGAATAGTAAAATTTTAAAATCTTTAATCAGGGTTTCTACTGTGTCAGTACTCTAGTGCAGGGTCAAATATCAAACTAAATCTAGCTTCAATATGCCACTGAGTGATGTGTTTCCTTTAGCCAAATAGCTGCTGCTGCTGCTGCAGCTTTGGGCTTCTCGTGGTAACTTTAAAAACAGAGTGAGCAGAAGTAGGGACTTCGAAGGTAGCCTCCTTTTGTGCGTCTCATCTTTCTTTGCTCTTTTCAGAAACTCTAATTCTTGGTAAATAATGGTGTGATAATATCATTGTTTGTTTGAAGTTTTTGGTTTCAGCTTTGCAAAAATATACAATTCCATTTTTCTGTATCCTTCACTGTCTTCCTGAAAATCACTTCTTGCTAAGAGGACTGTGTTAAAACGCCTACCTGGAATCATTCTGAAACCGCATGTCTGTGTTTTAACATTTCCGTATGTCTCGGAGGCTTTCATTCTCGAGGTCAGACCGTGTATTACAGCCTAGAATCGGGTGCTGGTCCAGACTTCCAACGTGTTTCTGAATGATAAAGCAATCAGGGGAGAAAATGTACAATGTTTTTTTTTTTTTCTCTTGCCTTACAAAATACAGCTGTCTGTATTTCGTGTGAATCTGTGTTTGTGTGTGTATCTGTTTAGTCTGCATCGCTTTGCAGCAGTGGCTACCCTTTATTAAGTATACACTCTGTCTCCTCGTGTCAGATAACTTTCCCCAGATGGCCCATCAGAAGCGGTTCATTGAACGAAAATACAGACAAGAGTTGAAAGAAATGAGGTGGGAAAGAGAACATCAAGAGAAAGAGCCAGAGGAGACTGAAGACATAAAGAAGTGAAGGACGCGGCAGCGGTGGCGTGTTCACTCGCCCAGTGACTGTGACCATCGCCCCTTGGGACCTCGCCCGGTTTTCCGAGACTGGGAACGCCGTGTGCCCTTGGAGTAGCCCTAGAGCCAGCTTGCTCTCATCGTTCCACTGACCTGTTCTGTGGTTAGCTGGGTAGTCCTTATTACCAGGTGTTTGATTTCTATTTAATGGAAAACTTTAGTGGATATGCATATTCCTTTTTATTTTTTCTTCAAAACAATAAAATTTTAAAAACTTTATTGTATGTGGTATAGAGCCTGTTTTTTGATTTCTGTCTGAGATTATTACTCCAGACTTTTTATCTGACAAGTGAAAAATTCACTTTACCAGATACTTGGACTATTCTCTACCAACATACAGACTTTTTGCAATCTCTGGATTGTTAACTAGATTTTTTAGCTTTCATCTGGATGTTTACCAAATCCTCAGCTGCAGATATTGAACTTAACC